>QXVZ01001416.1:0-14895 GCA_008931825.1 Phallusia fumigata
AAGTAGCTTGAAAGTTGCACAACAAGGATTTTTTTTAAACAGTGCTATTTTATAGTAGGTCACCTGGAAGTTTCATATATTGTTACTTGAAACAATGTTGAAAAACGCTTTTGTGACTTGGATTCCTGCTGGTGAAAAAAACATAGATACATGGGTGCTTCTTATTAATTGTCCAAAATTCAACCTGATACACTAGTACTTACCTTCTAAAAAAATATGAGTTAAAACGTTGACTGTTCTGCCCAAACGAAAACTCCAGGGTAGTGATTAACAGTAGGGTTGCCAACTCAGTTTGGCTACAATAAAGGACAACAAAACATAATTGATATTTTATCACGTATCGACAACACATTTTTAATTAATATTTCAATCTGGTGTCAAAAAGAAGTCAAAAAGATTTTAAACTAAAGGACAAATAGTGTTATTTCAATTCTCAATAGAGGACAAGGACAAATAGAGCTGAATAAAAGATTGTTCTTAATAAAGGACGGTTGGCAACCCTAATTAACAGATTCGTGACGCAAGTGGCCCAAAGCTTAGTGGTTGGTATCAGACTGCTACTTTCCATTTAAACCAGACTTTCCTAGCTAAGAAACTGAGCACTTCCTATTAACAACACTAACAATTAGCCAGTGTTTCATACCGGAACGTAACGGAACAAAGTACCAGAACGAAATAACGAAATAAAAATTCAAAATACCGGAACGGAACGAAATACCGCTATTTTTTATTCCGGTATTTATGTTATGAGATATACCCCGGAAGAGTTGCTTGAAATTTCGTGTTTGATACCTAACATTATCCCTGTGTTTATTTTATCCCAAATGCTCCGAAAATGTTTGTCAGAAGTCATCTGTTTGATCATAAATATTAAGTGTTATTTGACGCAATAACCACCAAACAACAGCATTTTTGTGTTGCAACTTGCGTACTTTGTTCGGTTAAGAGTTGTTTACACTGCAGTTTAGATTTGACAAGAAACACAGACCGAAATACCGAAAAAATATCGTAATGATTTTGTTTCGGTCAGACCGGAACGAAATAAAATATCGGTACCGGAACGAAATACCAAAATGTGTATGTAGGCATGTTGTTAGGTATGTGTATGTAGGCGAGTTGTTAGGTATGTGTATGTAGGCGAGTTGTTAGGTATGTGTACTTAGACAAGATGTTAGGTGTATGTATGTAGGCATGTTGTTAGGTGTGTGTATGTAGACAAGTTGTTAGGTGTGTGTATGTAGGCAAGTTGTTAGGTGTGTGTATGTAGATAAGTTGTTAGGTGTGTGTATGTAGGCAAGTTGTTAGGTGTGTGTATGTAGACAAGTTGTTAGGTGTGTGTATGTAGGCATGTTGTTGGGTATGTGTATGTAGACAAGTTATTAGGTGTGTTTATGTAGACAAGTGGTTAGGTGTGTGCATGTAGACAGGTATTTCGTTCCGGTACCGATATTTTATTTCGTTCCGGTCTGACCGAAACAAAATCATTACGATATTTTTTCGGTATTGCGGTCTGTGTTTCTTGTCAAATCTAATTAACTGCAGTGTAAACAACTCTTAACCGAACAAAGTACGCAAGTTGCAACACAAAAATGCTGTTGTTTGGTGGTTATTGCGTCACATAACACAATATTTATGATCAACAGATGACTCCTGACAAACATAGATTAAATGCGAATACATATCGCTGAGCAGTTTCTACTAACTTTAGACTTTAACCTTACGGCAACCCTTGCACTCTAACTGACAGTCGCCTGACAGAGTGTCGCAGCCCAGCTTCCATGTTATTTCGCCTGTCTAAATGTCGCAGCTTGGCTTCCTCGTTTGCTGGTCTATCTAGTTGACACCTAGTCTAAGTTTTTAGCGCGGTTTATATACAGGTGCTAGATTCCTGATCAGAAGGGAGTGGTGCCGTCATGCCTCGCTTCACGATTCCGCGTCATCCTGCCTTCGGACAAAATGTGGAAGCAAATTGTATTGCGTTTGCATAGTGTGTAAAACGGAGTCAGTTTGTTGTAGTTGTTATATTTATTCCAACAACAAAGTTTTAAAAATTTTTTTAGTCGCAGTTGCTTAGTTTGTGATTGACTTTTAACATTGCTCCATGAACTATTCTTGTTCAGTACTCAGAGATGTGAAGTGTGTATAGCAAAACATCGAACCGCGTTTGGATAAAACAACTTCGCTAAAGATTTTTGCTCAGGGAAACACAAGAAATCGAGCTTTCGTTCCATACCGAAGCTAATAACAGTTTAACAACGGGTTGGACTTGCAGATTGAAACAAAAACCATTTCCAATGCACAAAAATTACTAATCACGCTTTACAAACGTGACAACGATCAAAAGACGACGCCCATGCCTCACCCACGATTGCGTCAAACAGGAATCGTGACTGACTTAATGCTTCGAAAACACCAAGTCTACTTTGCAAATCTTCTACTTTACAGCGTGTTCAAAATGTCACAGTAGCACATATTCTTATCCTGGTTGTTTAATAAGTGTGGATGAATAAAGCTTTTGGTAAGACTCTCGCCAAACTTTGTTCTGTTTCAATTCTTTCATATTTTATTTGTTAGGTCGTAAGTTAGTTTAGTTCTGTAAGATTTAGATTTTGATTTGTGAGTTTGTTTCTCTAGTGAACCAGTTTGTTGCAAAGATGGCCGCGTGGTTATGGCGACTGCTTTGTACTCGGAAGGTTGTGGGTTCTAATCCTATCTCTGTTGTCTGTGTTTCCCTGAGGAAACAATTGAAGCGTGGAGGCAGCTAGCCCGAAGCTCAACTGATTGTGAGCAAAACGCGTTGTCCATCCCCTCAAAAGTAGAAGCAAAAAAACAAACATACAGCTGGAAATCATATCAAATGTGATTCATATCAGGTCAAGTTTGCTTCATTGCAGGAAACTTCGATCTCGTTTTAACCTACGGTGATTCGAGTCCAGTAGTCAGCTTTGACTAAAAATTTTTTTTGAAAGACCCTTCCAAATTTGGAAGCAAAACTACGTTTCTGATTCTTTTTCAAAAACAAAACTAACAAACACCACATCATACTTTCTGCCTAAGTAAAAAAAAAACATGAAAAAGGCAATTTTTGCTTCGATGTACAAATATATTTTGACAGAAAGAAGGCACAAACATTACAAGAAATCTCAATAATCCGTTCAGGGATCAGCTCGCATCATTTCGCTGCTTGCTGCAAATAAAAAAGATGTTACAAATCTAAATTTGAAAAACACAACTTTAAAAATGACACCCAAATTATATCACCACCAAACATGTTTTAGGTGGTAACCAGTAGTGAAAGTAAGCCGAATCTGTTCCCGGTGAAAGGATTATCGCCGGAGGTGTCGCAAGTATTGACTATACCATAAAAAAAATCGATCAGAAAATCCCTTGATAATCTTAAAATTCTCTTGATATTCTCTATTATACTTTGTCTTATTGTTGTTTGGCGTAGCTAAATTTTCGAGACAATATTGACAAATACCGGATCGTTTCGGCAATTATTCTACTTTTATCACTGGTTACAGCATAATTCATGTTTGCCACCAAATAATAACCATATCGGAAAGTGATGGTTCACTGGCAAATTTTCGACAGCAAGGCTTTCAAAAATCTTGCTTGCAGTGAGGTTTGAACTCACGACTTCAGCCTTTCCTGGTCTGGCGCCCTACCGATAGAGCTACAATAGCTTTAAGACCGAGTTTTCACAAGCAAAATCATGACTCTCCATTTTGTAAGTCAAGTTTGCGGATGTTGATCAATGCTTTGTGACTTCTTTGCCGCATTGCAAACCTCCATTCGTTTTCTGTGACACTTTACCAACCTGAGCAACTTTCACACGAACAACGATCAATATTGGGCACTTCGATCATCCGTTCGCTGCCGTCCGGGCAATGAAGCGTGACAGTCACGTGACTGTATTCCTCGCTCACGTGATGCGTGCAACATTCGCAAATTGAGTGTACGAAGGGTTCCTGCGGAAATTGGACTGACATTGTTAAAATACATGCTTTTGTTTGGTCGTATACGCAACGAAGTCAGACTGGAAAAGGTATTTTTTCTGCGTCTAAATCAATAGCGTTCCTGTTGTGATAGCCAGCAAGGCCTGTTGTTCTTAAATCCGCCCATTACACGTTCGAAGAATATTAAACGTCCAAACGAATTATTTCAGCTATATAAGTATGCACAATGAAAAGTGATGCCTCCAAAACCTGCTCCCGGGCGCCCCCTTATGGGTACGTCACCGCCTCTAAAGGTTTAGATCAGGTTTTGACGTTTTGCAACGTTCATCGGCATTATGTCCAACTTACATATGGGAGCACGTGGACCGACGAGCGGCAGCTTCCCGCGCAAAATCGAATCTCCGTGTCACGTGATGTGCAGCCGTCCAATGAGAAGTTTCGCTTCTCTGTGTGGATTTGGCACTTGGGCAGAGGGGTTGGGTGGACTGAAATATCATGTATTGTGATTATAGAAAAAAATATTAAGTTTATTTGATGGACTGAAAGCCCGACCAGAGCATTGTCGAATTGAAATTGTTCCCTGTGAAAGGAAAATCTTTGCGTGGCATTAAACTTTCGCAGTATTTGACTACAGCTAAGAATAGTGCATTGGGGCCTTACTTTTGTGTAATTTGCAAATAATTGCACTTGTTGATGTAAAAAAAAGGTGTATGATGTAGTTTGTGGCGTGTTGCCAGAGGAAAAAAATTTTATGCTAAAAAAAACTTAAATAAACGTAAAGTACCTGGTTCTGGTCGGCAAGTTTCGCAACACTCCCCGCCCCTCTTCATCTTTACCTCCCCTTCACGACACGTGACGTCAGCACACGTGACGTCATCGCATGACGTCGGCGCCGGAGCGGTGGTTGTGTGTTCGTGGTCGGGGCAGGAGTCCATGCTTCGGTTGCAATTGCGAAGTTCCAGAGTTGTGACGTCAGATGAGCACTGATCGTCCGACACGCATGAGCGACCACGACTCTGGGTCGAGTCTGTGAATAATAAAAATGTCACGTTTTGGGGGTTAGTGGGTCAACCAATGGGTAAACCGGGGTTATAAGTTGTAAGCGCACAATTTAGATATCAGTCTATCATAAGTGAAAATATAAAGTAATTTAGACAACTTTTTCTTGGCCAAAACTTACAAATAAACTGGCGGTAGAGCGTAAATTCAAGTCACAGCCACAACTTACTAGCGCCACAAGTGGTCGAACAAGAGCTCCATGCAGACCATGCCGTCCAGCAGGTGTCGCTGCACTCAATGGAGCCGTTTGTGGTGCAGCGGCATTCCTGACAAGGCCCATGCTTCCAAACCTAACACGTGGAAAACATTAACAAATTAAAAAAAAATATCACATCCCATTACCCTAGCCACAGTTGAAAGCACAAAACTAGTTGGTGAACCATCTTCCAGAGCAGTGGTTCTCAACCTTTTTACTCCATTGACCCGGTTAACCGATATTTAAAGCTTAAAATTTTGTTTGTAAATAGTATGTTTAAATCAAGAAGAGAAACTGAGATCTTCCAATTGATGACTTTTTAGTCTCTAATAATTATCACAAAAATTCCGCCCTAGTGGGTAATCCCCCTTTTCCCTAGGTTAAGAATCCCTGTTCCAAAGCAGGGCATCTTAAAAGCGCTGTACCAACCTCCGATTCATAATCTGGTCCTTCACAATGGCCACACGGTGGCAGGTCGCAGTTTTCGGTTTCCATGGCATCCGTGTCACATGACTCGTCGTCATTCGAAGCAGTACGGAAACGGAATCTGCTCACTGGAGTTGATGCAGCTGAAATAGACCATTTTGTTGCAAAATCTGGCGCCCATTCGCTTAGGTTTCTTCATTCTTACCCTGACACGTAGCGTTACATTTCGTCCATGAACTCCAGTGACCCCAGTCGCACGGGTCACGTGACTCGCAATCGATGACGTCACAAGCTATGCGCCCGATCGAGCAGGTGCAGTTCGACCTGGAGCAAATGAGAAAGGATGTCAGGAAAATCTTTGAAAATAACCTTTTAACACAAGATACGAACTTGAAGAGCTTAAAAAAACGTTACAGAGAGATTGTATATATTGTAAGTTTGTGAAATTACTTCTTATCTTTACGTCCTTCCCACCTTGTTTTATTTTACTTCCGTTCCGTTACCTCATGACGTCACTAATTGCGTCACGTTTTCCGCTTTTCCTTAGTAGTTTATATGACGCACGGTTTTTAACATCAGCGATTTTCGAAACGTTTGCAACAAAATGTTTTCACTACATTTATTGGGATTTGTTAAGAAAAATCAATAACTTCTTGACCGGCAAGTCAATCTTTAGACTAGGTGCTCTGCAGCGCCACCTCACCTGCAAACTCGCCCGTTCGCCTCGACACTAGATGTCTCCCACACGACCCCAGTCTGCCGGTGACGTTGTTGCTCGTCCACGCACTCGCACTGATGCATACTCACACACTGGTTCATGCTCTCCTCGCCGACCTGCAGCAGTTTTCCGCCCTCGCACACACATACGAGTGAACAGTCGTCGGGATCGCACTTAATCGACGATTCTACAAAAGTTAAAATAAACATAACTGCCAGAGAGCTTGTATATAGTGAATACATTCAACCGTTTGTTTTTATTTAAGCTATTTTTCTAGTCCGTATCCTGTCCCAAGTTTAAAACAAACATTATCTTAACAAATATTAATCAGGCAAACATCAATTTCGAAAATCGACCCACAGAAACGATTTGTCAGTGGTTCCCAACTGAGGAGGAATTTTCTCTTCATAGTTAAGTTATTCCTGATAAGTGTAGTATTTCTTTTTAGGTAGACCAGTGGTTCCAAATCTTTTAATGTTACTTCATATCACTTCTTGTCAAGCACGTGAGGAATGAAAGGTTCCGAAACAAACAAAGAGATGAATGCATCAAAAAAGTTTGGGAAACACTGCTTTAATGTGTAAAAACAATCGAGTCGAATTTCCAAATTCTTGCGATTTTTTTACCTGCCGCAAGTTCGGCGCAAGCACGTGGCAAGCGAAGAGCCAATCGGCTGTCGACACGTCGGCATTCGTCACAGTTTCGTTTCTGGGTCATCCCGGGGGGACATTGTCCCGGTGACGTCACATTCGGGCATGACGTCAGGTGGCAAATGCGCATTTGGTTTCTCTCACCTTAAAAGTGACATATTTTATCGAAAGTTTTAATCGAAAGTGAAAAAACCAAAGCGAACATTAACTGCAAAACTGTCCGGTGCAGTGTAATCCAAATCATACAAATGCATTTCTTGTTAAGATTCGAAATACCGGATTCGAAAACCGATTCCAAAATTTAGGTACACAATTCATACAAGCCAGTACTCGTGTATTAAACATTATTGATGATGACAAACATGTCGTATATTCCAGAGTAAAAATAGGTATTCTAGAACAATCTAGTACATTATTCACCCACCTGTGCAAACATCGGCTCCGGTTCCACAAGTTCTAGTTCTTATCTGACGTCCCTCCCCACATCGGCCCTGGCATAGCGACCAAGCACTCCATGTATTCCAATTGTACGTGGTGGTGTTGATACATTGTTTTCCATGGCACACGCGGCGATGCTCCTCGAATAATTGTGTGCCGGACAAACTTGAGTTGCAGTTTGTTATCGGGAATCTAAATCAAAAGGAAATATGTCAAGTGCAAATGTGTGCCTTGGTAACACTATATCATTGGTTCCTAGCCAGGGAGGATTTTTTATGAGTTAATGGAGGAATTTTCACTTTATAGTTTAGTTATTCATAATCAGGGTAATATGTCTTTTCGAGCAGAACAGTGTTTCCAAACTTTTTGATATTACTTAAGGAATTTTCACTTCATAGTTAAGTTATTTATGATAGGTGTAGTATTTTCTATTAGGAAGGTCAGTGGTTTTAAACCGTTTAATATTACTTTATATCACTTCTTGTTTAGTAGGGGAGAAATGAAAAGTTCCACAATAAACAAAGGTTGGGGAATGCATCAAAAACGTTGAAACCCACTGCCTTATTAGGTAATACATAGTATGCTTAACTATTTGTTTGCCTATTAGCGGACATTTTGGCCTAGTGACTTTTTTAATGGGCTAAAACAGACTTGAAAAGTTAACAACTGAATGTCAAGCAGTAAAAGCAGTTTTAATCCGTCAAAAAAATAGGAAATTTGCCAAATTTAACTTACCGCTGGGTGGAGTTAGAGCACTCCCTCTGACGTTTTTGGAACCCGAGGTCACATGACTCGCTGCATGTGCTCCACTGCGACCAAGTCTTGAAGGACGGTGGACAAGGAGACCTTGGGGAGATTTGAATATCGGTTATAGTACAAAAGTATACAAAAGGATTGAGAATTACTCGAACACCCTTTTTCATGAGAATTTAAACATAAAATCTAATACCAAAACTTCAAAGACTCAGACAGCTCGAAGGCCGACTCATTGTTAGCATAAGCCCTGATTTTAAAATAGAGCAAATAGATACATTGCAGCTTTAATAGATAAACTTTTATTTACCTTGGGTTGCATCTGACGATTTGCCTCAATTCCTGCTCGTCACAAACGTAACCATGAGGACAACTTCGCGTCCTGACCTTGACCCCTCTTTGACCCCCACAAGTCTCGGTGCAGCCGCTCCACCCCTGCCACGCCCCCATCGTGCACGACACGTCATCATTGCATGACGTCACCTAAGGATTAGTCATTAAAATCATGTCGAATGGAAAGAGTAAAATTATGAAATTTATAATTCACAAAAAAAGTAAACTTTTAACATGTTGTGACGTCAGTAGCGCCTAGTGACGTCATTTGTCAGTTTTTTTCACATGAGATGTTACAAACTAAATCATTGGACTTTCAGCTAAACCAAAAGAGGTTATAGCGCCAATTCGACAAAAACCTCGCAAAAAACTTTAGCTCCATCGGTATTACCTCGACCGAATCTCCGATGCATTGTTGATTTTCTTTGCGGCAAATTCGGCTTCGTCGGCTCTGCCCGCCTTGGCAGGAAGCTGGAGGAAAGAAAAGTGTGATTTTTTACAAAAATAAAAACAAAAACGGAAACTTTATTTTGTAGAATACTAGAGTCAATCGAATATAATAATATTCGATTGCACTAGCGGTTCCCAAAGTATTTCTCCTGTTTCGTCGTTTCTGTTCGCACGCAGCTCAAGTGTGTGTTTGTGACGTCATATTGCGTTTTTTAGTTGAGGAGGCGTTATTTTATCAGTGGGGTGTGTGTGGGGGGGGGGGGGTCGGTCTGGATAGACGGTTATAAAGAAATCGTTCGGAAAAAACCTACAACACTTTTTCGCACCGCTTTGCAGACGTGTTTCTATGGTCTGTTTATAAAACCTGAATTAAACCCATAATAATAACAACTTACCACTACATGCACTCCAACTTGTCCAACCACCCCATCCTTCATCTCTAGTGCAATTGGCAATGTCTGAAATATCACAATTATGTGTTTGAATATTTTTTGCTAACACGATTTTCAAAACGTATTTGATGTACCAAGATCATCACACCAGCAATTACGTGGCAGCAAAGCCAAGGCCAAAAAAACTGGCCTTCGGTGGGATTCGAACCAACAACAAGATCTTATTCGGGATTGTCGCTCTGCTCTGAACTACACCGACTCTGTGGTGGTGTTGCTTACCAAAGGTGCCTGCTGCACATGTCAGCTTATAGTGAGGGATATGACAGTATGCCATATACATGCAGCGCGAATTGATACTCGGTGATTTAGTCTGTGACTTTTCTCTAGATAACTTACCAATATAGACCAAATTTGTTGAAATTTACCTGATTCTGTGGAGCAATTGATCATTCCCCTTATACCACATGTGCATTGTTCGCAATTGTGTTGGAAAGTTTGATTAAAACGGTGACTATTGAAACCTGTATGACACAAATTGAGATAATGACAAATTGATTTTCAAATACTTTGCGTTGTAGGAACCCCAAAGTAGAAAAATTCTAGGTAACCTACTTTAGTAAGAAGAAAATAAGAAATAAATAGAGTGGAAACAAAAAGTTTCTCTTTCATTGAAGCAGCCACATAATAATCCTTGTTGTTGAAAACACAGCTGCTTTGTTGTATGAAACACAAAATCATTTTATCATTTCTCACCTCCAGATGACAGAAACGTAAAGCATGAGCACCGTTCCGGTTGGACGCACTCGAAACCTTCGTCACGGTCCAGCGGATTTAGCAGCATGCCGTCGGGACAGATGCATTGTGGGATGCATTGATCCCATCTTCGTTCCCGATCTAAATGCAGAGCTTTTTGACAACATTTAGCGACAGTTTGTAACTTTATCGACTTTTATATTTCTGTGTGTAGTTGTCAAGAAACCCCAGTACAATAGGTGTTTATCAAGGCATTATGTGGTTAAATGTCAACTCCATGGTTGAACGCACAAAGATAGCAAGGAAACCTGCTTAGGTAGTCTCTTTCGAAGTGCCTTTGCCCCAAGAGCAGTTTAGCCACTAAAAAGCGATTTTATTTCCTACTTGTTAAATCCATGTTTCCGTTTTTCAAGTTGTCGCCACTATCAAGACATTGGACAGCCGGTGAAAATCCGAGGCAGGTTTTGGGACATGTCTGCTCACTGGCGCCACCACACGGTGACAATACAAGGCCTGGTGGACATTGGAGACCGCATTTGGTGACACTCCACCTGAAATACGTATTAGGCACATTGTTATGTTACCTCTTAGAAAGTTTCAATGGTCACTAACCTGCAAGGTTTTGTCTGCATCTTCACTCCATCGCANCTCTTAGAAAGTTTCAATGGTCACTAACCTGCAAGGTTTTGTCTGCATCTTCACTCCATCGCATCCCAGTGACGTCAAGCACTGACGTCGTCGCACACTGTATGACGTCATACACGTGCACTGCGTCCACGGCCCCCACTGGCCCCAGGTGTGGGCCCCGTCAGGGGGTGACTTACACCCAGGGGCAACTGGACATGGGTAGGATTCGATTTCAACTGGAACAGATCGGTTGTTGTACGTCACAACCTGTGACGTATCGTTCGTGACGTTGCACGACGCGTTGACCTTTGAACCCTGGCACCCGCAAGCCCTGACCCTTGACCTGTTGTGTGGTTGGCATGCGCTGCGATACAATGCATGAAAGTTTAGTTGTTTTACGAAGCATTTTCAATGGGATTTAAATGTCTTGTAACTTGGGGATTTGATAAACCTTGAAAATGAATTTAGTAGAGTGAGAGAAATGTATAATGGCTGCTCACTTGATGCAAGACGACCAATGCGACCATTCGCACAAACTGTCCCTCTCATTTTTAGTTGAATTCTTGCAAGAGATGGATCCGTTCATACAATGACATTCGTAGTTGAAAGAAGTTGGTCGTATCAATTTCTGCAGAGTTAAAACAAAAAACAATAAAGCGATTTTCGATTTTAAGTCAATGGGACACAGGAAAAAAGCTTGTTTGTAAAATATATTATCACCAAGCGTCTGAATGCGGTTTTTCATGAGTGCGCCATCGAGCTACTTATTATTGTAATAATGACACTTCGAAAATACGATTGTTGCTGGTACCTCGTCGTTTGCGTAGAGAGTTCTGGAAATGACGTCATAGCAGCCGCATTCCTGCTGAGTCACGCAAGCCGAGCGGTCGTGACTGAGCACTTTTCCGTTAGGGCAATAACATCCGGGTGTGCAAGACGTCTGGCAAACCTAAAAAAGATGAAAGCTGTATCGAAAAAGTGTTTCCAAAAATTTTTTGGTCAAGAATTTATCTTACGCCTAGACAATTTGATCTTCTTTGCAAAATATTATATATATCTAAACATATTAAATATTAACAAAAACAAAAAGTTCAAGACCAAGCTTTGAAAAATCCTCAAAAAAATCGAATGTTTTCGCAATAATACAAGGTTTACATTTTTTGTCGGTTGGTAATTTAAACATACTTTTTGTCCTTCGCATGTGCCAAAGCAAAGCGGCCTGCATTCGCTGTAGCGACTTCCAGAAGTCACGTGGTCGCATTGTTCGTCGGTAGACGGCGGTAGAGAGGTGCCATTGCAAGAACTTTCTCCATTTTGTGGCACACAAATGCCGAACTCAGTGTCTTTGCCGGGGCAGAGAGAACCTATGAAAACAGTAACGATTTGGCTAGTGTGCTAAAAGTTTGTGCATTTAGCTTCCAAAACATTTTGGGTAATTCAGCCTTCGTTTTAAGCCGAATTCAATAACTCCTGTCATATAGAGCTGTTAGCTGTATACAACTCGGATTGTAATGCGAATAAAGTCGAGATTTTGGCTTGATATACCTCTGAATGTGACTCGATTTAAGTCGAGTTTTGGGCTGGTTATAACTCCGCATGTGACTCGAGTCATATCGAGTTGTTAGTCGTATATAACTCGGATTGTAATGCGAATAAAGTCGAGATTTTGGCTTGATATAACTCTGAATGCGACTCGATTTAAGTCGAGTTTTGGGCTGGTCATAACTCCGCATGTGACTCGAGTCATATTGAGTTGCTAGTCGTATATAACTAAGTATAACTCGATTCAAGTCGGGTTTTTGTATGGATATAACTCTACATAATGAATCAAGTCAAGCAGAGTTATTTGCTGAATATAACTCTAAATTTGACTTAAATCATGTTGAGTTTTTGGCTGTATATAAATCAGATTGTGACTCGGAATAAATTCGAAATTTTAGCTGAATGCGACTGGTGTAAAGTCGAGTTTCTTGCTGGATATGACTCGGGCCTGGTCGAGGTTTAGGCTGCATAAAACTCCGAATAGGACTCGATTCAAGACGAGTCTAAACTCGAGTTATGCTCAACACTATTGTAAAACCACAGGTTTTCATGCAACCTCACTAATTTATCTCAAACTTGGTGAAAACACAGACCTCTGGAGCAAATCCTTGTTCTGCTTCGAAAACCTCCAACCCCGAACCACGTGGTGTTGGCTTGACACGTGACCGAACATTCCGACCAATGGGACCACGTGCTCCACGTCACGTGATCTTCTTGACATGTGGGAAGGTGAGTGATGTCACATTTCGAAGATTGTACGGCATTTGAGCAATTGTTGGAGCTTTGGCAAAGAAAAATAGAATTAAAGTTTTATGAAATTGAGGTTTATTGCTGGTTCCGGGCGAGCTTTATGCAGTTAACCGTAGCAAAAGTGCCTAAAAACCACTAAACTTGGTATAAATACTTGTTTAAATGTTGCCTTGACATTAACAGCTTTGTCGAGATGAATTATATCGGCAACATTTCCAAAAAGGAACTTACGTTACGTCACAATGTCGATATCGATGACGCCACGAATGATTGTTGCTTGAAAGGCAGGTGGTGCTGCATGCTCCCCAAGTTGACCATTGGTGTTCACAAGCGGTATCTGTTCAGAAAACATTGGCAATGGCAATATCTAATTGGCTACAAAAGACCAATTTGCTCATTTAAAACCGTAAAGCTGTGATTCTCTTTGTTGACTGCGCGCCCCACAAGCGGACATCTTAAATGTTAAGAAGAAATATGAAGTTGAAATTCCAAAATACTTGTATACTGACTTAAATTTGTGTGCAGTGTGTGTGCCTCGTGTGTCTCGTATGCAACGTTAAGGCTGATTCACACCAGATGCGTCTACCGGTTTGCGGTACGTTTTTTTGAACTCGCGGCAAGCAGCGTAGACGCATCCAGTGTGAATCAGCCTTAACGTTGCATACGAGACACACGTGACCTAAGGCGCTGTGCTGTGGACATTGGCCTAGTTTTTGGGGGTAATTCATTCTGTGGTGGAAGTGGTGAGGTGTGGACGTGTGGTTCATTCACTTGCAAAACAAATCTTCACTTTGTGAAATTCTTCAACTGGCAGTTTCTGGGTATCCGTCGAAAGGGACACGAGGTTCTTTCATACAAAAGTGTTTGCGATTCAAACGTCAAACGCGACAAATTGGTATAGATGACTTTTCACAATGCCTGTCGTGCCCTCCTACACCACTACGACAACTTTTGTAGTATACAGACTCAAAGCGTTGCCACTTTTACACGAAGAGTTGCACAATAATTTGCAACGTAATGGTTTAGAGTGATATCAATCTTACCTGTGCAGTTAGTTAATTCACACGATTCAATGTTACAATCCCTCTGCTGATGGAAACCTCTTTGACACCAAAAACCTGCGTAGCGCTCCCAGTATTTCGACTTGAATGTCCTGGAACAAATCACGCGCAATATTATAAAGCTCTCTTGCTTTCAACGGCTTTTAGTCACAAATCAAAACAGATCTTCACCCGAAACGTCTCTGGACGCCTACACCGCAACTTCTGCTACACCGGCTCCAAGCAGACCACATGACGTCACTATTGATGACGTCATTACACGTGTCAGTTGGACTGCACACACGTGATCCGTTGTTGATTTTCGGTCGACATTCGGCTTTACCGTTGAAGCAGGAACAAGTGGTGCAATGACCGATGTCAAAAACTGTCCCAGGTCTGTTGATGAAAATATCTCTAATTGTAGTAGAGGTATGTGACTGGATTTTTAAACCGATTTTGTGGCAGATCTATAAAAATAATAGATGCTGACGATGCCTATATTTTACAGCTAAGTGTATATGTATCTTTAATAAAAGCAAAGTGAATGACTTTTATACCACAAGTTAAAACCAAGTCATACTGTTCTGCGGTTATTTCGTAAATTAAATTTGTACACATATTGATTCTATTCGAATAAGACACTGACAATGGCAACATTGTTTGGCAAAATACATTTATGTTTTAGGAAGAGCTAATGGTAAATTACTTGTAAAAGCGAAAGTTACTTGTAACCATCCAAAACCCGGTCATACTGTTCTGTGGTGATTTCTCAAAATATTTTAATACTCGGAACATTTCGATGTGGACTT
>QXVZ01001419.1:0-10434 GCA_008931825.1 Phallusia fumigata
CTTGAGTTACGTCTGGCAATAACTTGACTCGCTTTTTTTTTCAAAAACTCGTCTTGACTCGGAATATGTCCGGAAATAACTTGACTCGGGTCCTTTTTTTCAAAAACTCGACTTGACTCAAGTTACGTCTGGCAATAACTCGACTTGACTCGTGTCGCTTCTTGTGAGTGACCCAGCTTACGTCACATACTACCCAATAATGTTAAGGGTTTCCATCAACGCTTTAAACCATTAATTAATAGCAATGAGTCCCAACCCTCTATAGATTTTATGGTGACGGTCTTGAGTCGAATTTCCTTCCTGGGTGGGGGCAAGCCCTCGAACTCTTTCTTTATCCGCTCAAAGTACCCGACGTATCGTATTTGTGAAGCCGTCTCGACCCCTTGAAAGGTCAGTCCCACTTCCATGTCTGTGCGACGCGAGCCAAAGTGATGTAAGGCTTCCTGTAATATTATACAAAGACCATGGTAGTTTTTCCTCATGCTAAACGTGTGATTTTGGTTCAGGCACCTTCATAAGATGGGGTTGAATGAAAATTTGGGTAGTTTTTAAAGTGGAAATGCCAATCACGCCTTTATATTTTTATTCAGTGCTTCTAAAGATGCGGTATCTCACAAAAGTAGAGTTTTGCAATTTTTCCCGGTTGTTTTGTGGTAAAACACTTTGCCACCCGTAACAATTATAGCACCATATTTGGCAGTCACTATTGAGCAAGTCACCTTTTCGAAACGTACTCATACCGAGGACATAGTGCTGGTGTGTCGTAGACAGGGCCTACGAGAGGGAGTCCAGCATGTACGTTGTTCTGGGGCCCAAAAGCTACGAAGGAGGCAATGACCGAAAGACCGTTTAAAATAAAATGACCGAATGACCGTTTTAATATGTTTACATATATACGCCAAAATGCAGCAACGTATTTCGAACGGTTTGAAAGCATTTTTGCACAATAAATCGTGGTCGTCCATCATGAAACCAAATTTACCTTTGCATTGTCAAACTGCCCCGACTCGATAAGCCAAGCGCTGACGCAAGTTCCCGTTCTCCCCTTCCCGCCCTTGCAGTGGATCGCGATCACGTGATTCTCATCTGACGTCATCCACTCTTTGGCGTCAGCGACAAACTTCAGTAAATCACTGCAATAAAAATTTGCGAAGAAATTGCTTTTAAACAGCTCTGTTGCGCCATCTTGCGTTGACAAAGAGTTGGCATCAAATTTTTTGCTTTATTGTAGTCACTGAACATGGTTCTTGTTAGCTATAACCGTTTCGAAAGCAAAACGTAAACTTTAATATGATTTAAACCACCGACCACCGACGGCCAAAACCTACAATTTACACGAGCTGGACCACGAGAACCTAACCCTTGTAATGCGTTTTATCCAGTGTAAATAATCCTAATATTCTCTGCTCAGCTACTAAAATTGTAATTCGCTGATGCTTCAAGCAACAAATATAATTGAAACTTACGTGATTGTCGGAACATTGTGATCATCGATCATCACACGACTAACTTGATCGTCGAAATAACTTGTATCATAACTTCGTTCACCTGAAAATGAACAGCACAGCCAATAACCAAGAGTCAATAGCTTTTATTGTAGACTTTGGAAATAAAAGCTTAGTCGATTGTAGCATTATTGATCCCATGATTATTACCGTTATTTGATAGCCAACTGGACTGTTTATTACTCCAACAGTACTGGCACGCTTTCTTGGATAAAACATAACGGTCACCTACATCAGTATTTCAACTTGAAACATTTGGTTGGGCTTTAGACGCACAAGCGATAAGAATTTACTAAAGACGCTTGTTATTATATTTGTATTTATTGATACAAAAACAGTTCTGCTACTAAACGGAATTATTGTGCGACCTCTTTGGAAAACTGAAACGAAACAGTTTGAGAACCACAGACTTACTGCACAGATTGTAAATTCTGTAATTCCCTTTGTGCTTCGTGTTGAAGAACCGACTGACTTCTTTGATCGGGTTCCGGAACACACTTTGCAATCCGCTGCTGGGGAACGACATCGCTATTACACGGTCTGTGACGTAGGTAAGGTCAAGGTCAAATCCGTCTTTCTGCAACAAAATAAATTTTGATTTGTCTACAGGAAAGGACATTGGTTTTTCTACTCTTAAAGTTGTCTGAAGTGTAGTTCACATCAGACATGGGCAAACTGTGGCCCATGTGGCCCGTCGTGTTCGTTTTTTCGGCCCTTCAGATATTGGCATAGAGTTTTGGTGCAATAATTGTAGCCAACCAAAAATTTGGGTATGAGCCAAATATTTCTAGGGATAAACTACCTTAATATACAATTTTTTAATGTACAACCTACCTTTATACAAAAAGAATAAAATCTAGTGGGGAGCAAGGCCCCCCTCCCTTTGGACTACGGCCATATTTTGTTCAGCTTTTAAAATGTGACTTATGTTAGAAACACAGGACAAACAAAGCTTCTGTTTGTTAAAACAAAGCTTCTTATCCGTATTGTACTTGCATGGACCCACAATTAAATCTAAACATGTATGTACCAAAAAGTTTGCCCACTTTCGATCTACGTGCGTAAAAATACGAGCCCAATGCTGCTTCTACGCAGGCCAGAACGTCGGTTTGTTTCTTACCCTGTATCTTCTTTTGTTCTGTGAAACGGTTTGTCGGCTCGATTTCTTCATCTGCCGCTGAGAGTAGAAGATCCTGGCGACCCGGATTACTCGTAATGCTCGAGCAAGTTTGATTAACCTTCAAAAACACATTTTAAATTTATCCATTCTTGTTGTTTTAAAACGCTTCGTTGTACTGCTCAACACGTGACTAATTAGTGGAAAACTTTAGGTAATTTTAGGTAATTCACTTATTTATTTAGGTGTGTTCTCGGTAACGAAGGATCAGCTGGACTCTCACGTGATCATATGAGAGGTGACCCTTCAACGCTCAAGGTTTTAAAGCAACGGAGAAATAAAACAAAGACAAAAGAATAACATGTAAAAAAATCCTACACAAAACCACTAGCATAGCCAGCCCCAAATTTTGAGACGAAGTAACCCAACTTAATGAAAAACTTAGGGAATTCTTCCAGAACTAACATACTTCAATTAACTGTTTTGAAATTGGGGGGCATGGCCGCTTTTGCCCCCCTTGGCTGCGCCCCTGCACGAAACCGAAGTCCATTAAACTCACTTTCCAAAGCCGTTTTCGTCCGCTTCAGCCAACACCTCGTCCAGCGCCGTATAAACGACGGTTACCACGAAAGTGCTCACCACGATCACGGCATCCGCAACTTCCCATGGGTTTCCGAAAAACTTTTTGAAACTAGAAACATAGTTCAAAGACAAGTCAAATCATACACTGGTACGGCCCGCGAGTCACAGGAGGTTTCTCGAGCTTTTAAGTCAGATTTTTATAATGTTATAGTATTGGCTATTCACCGAATTTAATTTGTCTTTGGACAGTTTATTTAAGTTTGAGTTACAGCTATTAAACGCAACTCAGTTAATAACAACACGCTACAATTACTAACATTTGCATTGGTGGCCTGCAAAACTTTTGTGACTTTTTGTGCAGCGCAATGGCGAATTTTGAAGCAGGAGGGGCTAAAAAGTTTGTAAGTTTATTTCTCTGTGTCTCTAACCTACGATTAAAGCGGACACAAAATTTGAAAAGCATCACATTTTTATGACAAAAAAGCCAAATTAGGAAACTATAACTTGGAGATTTGGGGGACCATGGCTTCACGCCAACGACGGTCTATATTTTCTCTACAAAGACACACATGCATAAGTATCCCGTGACCGTTGGTCGGCATGCAGACTTTGGGGGTGAATTCAGAAATATGAAATCCAGATGTGCGTATGCATCTCATTTGTATCAAACGTGGATTCTATTGGAATAAGGGACCGAGGATGCTGTAATAAGGTGAAATATATATTCCTATGTTTTGAATCAGCTGATCTTGTTTCTTGCAAACTTGCTTCCAGTTTTACTTCGAAAAACAGCGATCTTCGATGATCATGTTGACAGTTAGAGGGCTTATTATAATCGCTCTCATGTACACAGATTTGACATCAGCGCTTACCCATAGGCAAATATCCTGGCAAAGAGATCCAACATGAAAACACAGGAAAGAGTTAGAGATATTCCGTCGAAAACCAGTTGTGAAGTTTTGGTTTTGCTCGTTCCGATACTCAAGTCGATAATCAGTAGCACGATATCCAGGAAAATGAGAATAATTCCAATCGCTCTGATGGACAAGTGGTCGACAAAAGAGCGAACTTTGAATTGCCATCGCCTGTGAAATGACATGGTTTATGTCAAGAAAAGATTACGTCAGTTGGCTATGTCGTGGTATACGAAGATTTATGCACTAGGTAAAGGGTATAGCCAACCTTAAAAATGCAGCGTACCAGTTTAGAAATTATGTCAAAATTTCCCAACATCTTTTTGTAGTTGGAGTTAGTACCAATCGATTTAAATGGTGATTAAAAAGTAGACAGCTATTGTTTAATCATACTTTTGCCAACATTTTCCTTTTATTGTAGACACTGTGATAGTTTTAATGTCGACTCCTACACAGGGCGAAAGAAAACCTAAACTTACTATTTTCCAAAATTGATTGCTTTTATATCCATTTAGCACAACTGATAAAATTACAAACAAACAATTGTTGTTGGATCACTAATCACGGATCTGTATGTCTTAATCAAAAGTATACTGGCACAAATAGTTATTAAAGGCGACATGCTTTTTTCATCAGACGTTTCGGTTATAGCTCCTGCCATGATCAGTGATAAAGCATGTCGTTTTTGAGAACTATTTAAGCCAGTATATTTAAAATGAAAAGATACGAAATTCTTACTCCAACTCGTTCCGTGGTTCTTTATTTTCTCTTCCGTCATCCAGGCCCTCCTCATTCCACCAGAGTTCCGAGATCTCGGGCAAGGCCACCGACACAGCCTGCGCTGAGGCTACAGGCCCAGTAGTCGTCTCGCTCTCCCTACTTTCTTCCAAGTCCTCGCGCCAGCTGACCCTCTTGGTCCTCTTCGAGCCCCTTGGGGGTGCTGGGGGCGGCGCATCCCCGTTGCTAGGCAACTGTGCACCCCCGTTTGGTTTAGAAGCATCCAATTCCGAATCGTCCGCCATTGTGTCCACTTTTATCGACGGAAACTCGATGAGTAAATGCGGCTGCATTGAACCCTTTAAATCCCCTGTTAATGATTAATGCTTACGAGTCCAACAGCACCTGGTACCGGCGTATTAAACCACGTAACTCTGTAGGGGCGTTGGAATCTGAACCTTCTGTGTGCATTTAACGGTATTTGTTTTGGTTGCATTGCGTTTGTTTACCCGGTAATGCATTGCGATCCCCGTTCGTCTACGCATTCAAATGTCCATTTAGGCTTCGGCCGTTGAAAAGAGTAAGGGAGACTACCTGAATATTCATAAGTTCGAAAGGGTAAAAATTGACCCCCATCATTTAAAGCCTGGTAAAGTTTAAGCATTTGACCGGTTGTGTTTATCTCAGGCGCAACAGACGGCCGGTGAAAGCATTTCATGTGTATTTCAGGTGTTTAAGTATTTGCATTGCACCGAACGCCACATTTTGCGCGATCTCACTTTTCAGTTTTGCTGCAATCATTAAAGAGGTTGCTGTCGAAAGACAGTGCTGTGGGAAAACTTTCAACTACGCTAGCATGATTTTTTGTTCTCTCGTGACCCTGTTTTGAGTTGGGCCGGCCCGGCTAGCGTCTGTGTTTAAAAACTATGAATAGAAATGTCCTTGTCGGCTTCACATAAAGGCCCCATAAAAGTACGTCATAGCAAACGTGCAAACAATAACAATTGGGAATTTTGTATTGTTGTAACGTCGTAAAAAATGCGCGACTGGGAAAAAATGCGAAAGAGTTCGAAAAAGGATAATACACACCCACAAGCGGGCGCCCGAGAGGCCTACAGAAGGACATCGCAAAAAAAATGTAATGCGTGTAAAAAAAATTATGAGCCAAATAATCGAGCGTGACGAGAGTGGTCGAGCGTGACGCATCACGTGACCATACAAAAGTGAAACTGTAATTTCTATTTACCGCTAACAGTGACTTGTGACGTAATACTACTTTAGAATGCTCTTAACAAACGGTGGTTACTCGAAAAGGAAGTGCGCGGCTTCGCAGTAACAAATACTTCACAGGTTGGTTACATAGAATGGAGATACCAACGTAAGTGCAGGCTAGGGGTGGGACAGATCTCCATGCAAACGTCGTGCTGGCCTTCAAGTATGGCCTTTGAGCTTGTTAAAAGTTGTTGAGGAACCCATCCTTGTGTGAACATAGTAAAACTCGGTTCATCCAGCTGAGTCATCCTGATTAGGCGCGTCCGGATTAACCCAAAGTTTACTGTATTAAAATTTAGTTGACGATATACCAATCTTTGCCACTGGATGCAATATGAACTAGTAATAAAGACAAATTTTAGCGAATTGTGAAAAATTGTGTGAACAGATATGGCTAATATGGGAAAAAATCTAGAACCACTTGCCAGCAGAACCGGCAAAATAGATGAATTTGACTATGGTAAGTTGTTCAAAACGGGGATTGGGCGATCAGAAACGGGTAATGAGGGAAAAGATTTAGAACCGCGGGTTTAGACAGACGACATTTCGTATTTCGAATCTACGCTTTGCACACGACGCTACATTATTTTCACAACAGTTCGCGACGAAGTTGTATAGGATCAAGTGGTGGCTACAAAACAAAGTACAAAACTCCGCAAATTGTAAATGCAATAAACGTATTGTTCGGGTTTTGAAATAAAATTACGTCACAACGTCTGTTAAGACGTCATAAAACCCCACACGCTCTTAGGTCGTACGACGATAAAACAAAAAACGTGCGCGATCGCTTCTCCGGTTATAGCTTCTATAAAACAGTGGGNACAACGTCTGTTAAGACGTCATAAAACCCCACACGCTCTTAGGTCGTACGACGATAAAACAAAAAACGTGCGCGATCGCTTCTCCGGTTATAGCTTCTATAAAACAGTGGGAAATTGCTAAAATGTCAAAACCTTGACATCGATTCCGAATAGTGGCGCAGCGGTGGTGGACAGGAATCATGCATATTGGGGACCAGGAAAAAAATGGTGGTGTAAACTGTCACATTCGTGGGGCTCCGTGTCAACACGATAAACCAGGGGTGCACAACCTGCGGCCACAGATACTATTGTATGAGGCCGCGCACATGTATATTAACGTATATGTATAGGCGCTGTGTTTTGATGAAAGCCTTTTGGTCGGAGAAAAAGCATTAAAAAGCGGCCGCTAGTAAAATACAGTCGGTGATGCGGCCGCAACTGCGAAAAAGCAGTGCACCCCTGCAGCGAATAGTGGCAATATGATAATGCTTCATGACCCAGAACGATGCGTATCACATACAAACTAACAGATAGTGATGTGCTTATGGGGCTTAGACGCTTATTGTGTTATTTTTACAAATGTTCGGAAGGTATGATCACATAATAATTTGCTTGGTACGCAAGTTGAATCTGAAGCCTAAACAGAGCCATTGGCGACCAGTAGTCGAAGCGTTTTTTTGTGTTAGGATGCCTACAAAATTATTCACATTGTTTTCAGATAGGGCATTTGCTGGCATCTTGTTTCCGCAATTATAAGATAAATTTCGACACAAAAAAATTGGGTGGGGCAAAACAAACGAGTGTCACCTAATGCATTGAGTAGTGCGCCAATTCAAAAACTAAAATTCTAGGATGAAAATATGTTTCATTTTTCGCACCCCCCACCAGAACACCTTAAAACGATGCATGTGCCTAACAACTAAATTATACCGCATAAGTGAACTGCACACCCACATACACACACAGATAGAGTAATGAAAAGGCCAATAACAAGAGTTGCGGTACTGGGGAAATACCGACAAGAAAAATCAAACAGTGTTGCAGAAAGTTAAACTCACGCGTATTGATGCAAGCATATAGGTGCTGTGGACAGAAACGAATGGCTTTTCACCCGAACGCGGTGATAATAGCTAGTACAGGAAAGTGCGATGTAGTGTTTGTGTGCTCAAATCATTTCGCTAACCGTCAGTCCTTCACACTTTGATGCTGCTGGTTTCGTCCACTGAGGGTTGTTCATCCGCCGTTGCCAGGTCGGGGTTCGAACCCGAAAAGTGTGGTTCGTCGCGAGGTGTTTCCATTTCGATCGCCTGCGGCCCAACAGCGTTTTCCTGGTGAAATTAAATGTATATCAGTAAACCGCTGGGCATGCTTAACCGAGCTTCTTTCCACCATTCACGCAAATTCATGAAGCGAGTTGGAGGAACCTTTTTTGAGTTTCTGGTTGATGATATTATAACTAAGCGGATATTCTTCGTCATAACATCGCAAGTGACAGTAAAACGTCTTGACAAAGTAAAATGTAATGTGCGTCTTACTGAGACCTTGTGCTTTGGGCGTAGGCGTCCGTTAGAAGCTAGGTGTATGAAATACAATCACTATCAAAAGTAGCCTGACCCAAATAGTTTATGAAAGCGGCATACTTTAGTGATCAAACGTTGCGGCAATCACTCATCCCATCATCAGTGATACAGTTAAGGCCTGCATCAGACACACAAGCATTTATGCACGTAAGAGCGGAGTCACAGTATTAAATGTATTTAGGTAATAAAACAAGCCAACTAATTATGGAAGAGAGGGACAAACGCACAAAGGTAACCCCCTACCAAAGTGTGGTGGGGATATCCCCCGTGCCCCAGGGATTTCCGCCTGATGCAGGTAAAACCACAGCATAGCCTACTGCCTACAAACACAGCTATTTGAACAGCTGCGAACGCTGCATATGTGATATTTAAGCGTGACCTACAAATGACATTGCTGGTAGGCAATGAACAACATATACTGCTGGGACAATCAATAAACCAATGGGTGGTTGCTTAGGCAGTTAGGCTGCACACAGCGGGAGATTCAGCTACGAGGGATTAGTGATATCGCAAGTCTGGAAATGGAATGAGTTAAAGTCGCCTACTGCACCAGTTGAAACTTGCGTCTCTCCACATTTTTCTTCAGCGACAAAAAATCTTTAAAAATTTTGTTTCCAGCATGGGCTATGACGATACCAAAAAGTTCCTAAAAGTTAAAAAATGCCTTTTTAGTAGCTATTTTTCATGCAAAAAATTTGTACAAAAGCATGCGTTTCCAGTTTTTTGTAATAGACACAACATGATTAGCATGGAGATTAGGCTACAACTGGTAATAAGCCAAATTTTCCCGCGGCCAAATCAGCAAAAAAATATATACCGGTGTGGACATTTTGAAAACAATTTACATGTTAATACCTCAACTGGGTCCGAAAGAGATACAAAATTTGTCGATTTGTGAAAACAGCATTTGAAGGAATAGAGTCACCGAGTAAGCCGTGCTCCGTTCGACAAAATCATTTTGTGATGAGAAAATGGTTTCCCTAAATAACCACATCGTCCCATTACAAGCGTTTCTAATTGCATCTCGGAATTCTGAGTTTCCCGGGCGTGTCGCTCAAAATTGAAGCAACAATGACTGCGCAGATTTAGCTTGTCATAACAGCATACCCGCGGTGAATAAAGACCAGCAGCTAAACCGACAAACTTCGGGGCTGACTGGAACCAATTTTGCTCTGTACCATATTGTGTTTCACAGAACAGCTCAAAAAACCTTGAAAGTCTGTAATAGCTTGTCATATACGTCACCACATTGACTTCAGGTTCAAATGCATAAGCCAGTGATTCCCAATAGGGGAGGAATTTTATGAGTTCGGGAAGGGACTCTCATTTTATATTTAAGTTGTTTTCTGATATTGGTTTTTCTTATCGGAAGCCCAGTGGTTCCAAACCTTTTAATAGCACTGCCACTGAATATCACTTCTTGGTCGAGGAGGGCGGAACAAAAGTTCCAAAATAAGGGGGCGGAAAAATTAAGAAAGGTTGGGAACCGCTGGTTTAAGTGATAGTTTAGAGACTACAAGGCAATTAAAAACCTTACATGAGGCACTAATTTCCGCACATATGCTTACAAAAAACTGTGTCTGCGTAGCATTAAAGAACAGTCCACAATCTTTATGGGCACATAAAACAAACCAGGATAGAAGTTTCTGATGAGACGAGACAGTTCACAAAAGCAAGAAGGTTTTTATTTACTTCTACTCTATGAGCCAGGATATCTTCATCACAAAGTCTCCTACCGTGTTTACATTTTTGTTTCAACTTTATCCAGTTGAAAAGGGCGAAAACTTGTTATTTATCCAAACGTCCTCGCAATTTTTCCAATTTCGCTAAACCATGTCAAGTTACATCAAGCAGACATGAGTCAAAGAGACACGCTCCACCCGCAGGGAGGTTTCTGAGATATGCCTAGTCACTGCCACGTGATTTCGTTTAAACAGTTCACATTCC
>QXVZ01001428.1:0-11158 GCA_008931825.1 Phallusia fumigata
GATGGATTCCATCGAGGCGAAGATCTCAGCCAAGCCTTGTTGATATTCGTCGTAGAAAACATCCTTATGAAAAAAAATATGTGATTTTACGATCAAAGGTCATCAGCTGTGGCCAATAAGATTTAAAAATTCTTCCTTTTTTGTTCTGCATCAGTTAAGCGCGGGAGCATTTTTGAAATTACAACAGAATTAATGAAAAATAGAACTGCCTGAGAGCTTGTGTGTAGAAAATATATTTTAATGCCCAGCTGACCTGATGACGACAGCAGCGATTGTTAAAAAGGTTGGAATAAAATGTATTCACTACATACAAGTTCTCTGGCAGTTATGTTTTTAATTTTTAAATACGTGTCTTGTGTTTCCAAGTATAACAGCATTACACATAATTTTGATTGCACAGATTCCATTACATATACAAAGAGTTTATCGAAACATGTTACGGTTGCGTGTATTTAGTGTGCGCAATAGACCGTGACGCTTATCACGTGACTACTCACCTGCATGTCGATTTGGCGTTTGGTTCGTTCGGTTCGTTCGGCGGATTCCTGAAAAAGAAAAAACTTGTTAATTTACGATTCCTAGCGTTTTTTACAATATGTTACCTGAGTACTTCCACAACTGCATAGCAAAACTTAAACCACAAATTTCGTGCAGTTAAACACTAAACATGTTTATGTATGTTTATGAGAAAAAAAATTCCCCATTATAAAAGTTAGAACTTGGAGCTGTGTGTTTATAGTTCTCCATTGAAAATCAGGCATAATTCCTTAGCCAAAAAGCTTAACACATAGCGACAAACGTTGTCGACTACAAATTCATAGACCAGATTCCTAAAGTATTCGGATCCAACAAATGTTTTTAGGGGTATTGGGATTCGAAAGAAAACTGATTTTAATGTGTCAGAAATTGAAATTGGCTCGAAAATTCATAGAAAAATCATTCTAGAACATTCTAGAATACTTCAGAAGAGCAACTTACCCTTCGACTTCGGGTAACTCCTTTATCAGTTCCGGCCAGCCCTGCCATGAGCGGAGCGGCGTCAGTGACACTACCAGGTGGACCCGGTGGCCCAGGCGGACCAGGAATACCAAGGTCACCCTTGGGACCAGTTGGACCCTGACAAAAACAAGAAAATTAACGATGACGCCCCAGAACTTTGTCCAGTGTTTTATGAAACAAAAACCTTATTCCATGTTTTGAGCTTATTTCTAACAAACCTATGTTTCAAGAAGAATATTGGTATTTTAGAACTTGTTAACTGGTTTGTTACCTTTTCGTCAAAAAAGGATCAAAATTAAACGATTACAACAACAAGCGCAAAAGCTATATTTTACGCCCAAAGATTTACTGTTCGTTTAGCAATAGGGTTTAACAGAGCAAAAAACTATACTATGAATTTAAAAACTAACAAATGAATTAGATGAAATGAAAATACTTACAGCAGCTCCCTTATTTCCCTTAGATCCAAGACCGCCCTGAAACAATAAGGATAACATTTAAAAGTTTGAAAACAACTACGTTTTTGAACACTACCGCAAAACGCTTACGATGTACAAAAAAGTAACAACTAGCAAAACTGCCAAACAGATATATTCCCCCCTTGTAGGTGAACGTTGTTTTACATTAGCGCATTCGTACATACTACTCCATGTGTTGGTGTCAAAATATAATAAAATTTTCTGCTACCACCAAAACTCATATTTCCCACGGTAATCTGGATATTTCTACAAGTTTTAAGAGCTTTATCTGAAACAGACATTACTTAAACTTATAAACTGAACTACTCACAGGCAAGCCGGGGGGTCCCGTGGGTCCAACGGGACCGGAAGGCCCATTGCGTCCCTCTTCACCCTTGTCACCCATGGGTCCATGTCGTCCCTGGGGGCCTTGTTGACCCTTCTCGCCGGGGTCGCCGGGGGCTCCAGTTACACCAGTAAGACCGGCATCTCCCTAAAAACAAAACCTTTGCTGTAAGTTAAGTTTTAAACGTCGATTTGGTTGACTGAACATTGCTGGTTGAAAATCCGCTTTAAGTAATGTCGTAAATGTATATGGACCTATCGATGCGTTTGAATTCGCTATTTATAAGGATATTTGTGCCATAAACTTGTAAAAACCGTTGTTGATAGATATGTGTTGGAAGTCGATTTGATTGATTACACAAAGCTGGTTAAAAACCCGTTTAAAGTGTGCATGTCGTACATGTATCCAGATTTATGTGTGTTTGTGTTTCATACTGTTGTTTTTCAAGGTTTTAGAGGCTCATTATCCTGACAAATGCAATTTAACATCAACTTGACTCATTGAAAAGGAGGCTAACTACCAAACGTATAACAGAAAAAAAACAAAGTCAAAATTTCCAGCAAGACTTAAACCAGAACTTACCTTTTCTCCGGACACGCCCATTTCTCCCTTAACGCCCTTCAATCCAGAAGGACCCTGCAAAAAACATACAGTAAGTTAGGTCTGCCATTCACATTTACATCAAGCACATCATGAGGAGAGACTTACCATGGGTCCTGGAGGTCCGTCAGCACCAGGACTTCCAGGAAGGCCGGAGCCACCCTGTGTTTAACATAAAAGTTATTAGTAAGGTTAGGTTGCTACGTACAGCGCCAACGTGTTTACAAGTGGGGTGTTTGTTTAATAAGAGTTTGAATGTGGAATGTGAAAGTACTGGATACTTGCAGAAACAAATGATGTGATTTATTTTTGTTCTGTGACAGTATTCTCGCAACATCAAGGAATTAACGAGTTTCCAATACATTTTTGGAGCCAAGGTCAGCGACATCTTTGTTTGTTTTTATCGTTAAGTGCAATGCAACTGCAGCAACGAGCTACAGATGTAACGAAGAGCTTACTAAACGCAGAAACATTAAGCAGTGACGTCACCAACATAATGCGGTGACATCATTAACATAAGGCAGTTATAGTTCTAAAGGCTTTTGACCTCCAATGTAAAGGATTTGCCCTAAACAAAGCAGGAATCCTTTCCATACTTACCACAGGTCCAGCGATTCCTTGCAATCCATCGACTCCTTGTTTTCCAGTTTTGCCCTAGAAATAAACATACACATTTCAAATATGGTCAGCGGTTATCACGTGATGTGACGCTCTGCTATTATTGCGTAACAAAAGGACTTGTGATCATCAGATGAAAAATATTGGCCGAAGTTGTAGGTAAAGGCAATCTCTTAATTCAAGACACAGCTGCCGAAGAGCTTGTATGTACTGAATACGTTGTAATGCTAACATTTCGACAAATGATGTTGACATTGTCAGTGTATAAAGTCACATTGTTATGTTGTTAATTAGGTCACTTATAGGTAAGTCAGTGTCTCGCGTTCCAGAACAACATCCTATGTTACAAACGACATAGGCCGAAACATGAATCAAATATTCACACATGCCTTATACCAGGGGTGGGCAGAAAATAGACGTGAAGGGCCGGGTCAAAAGCCTTAACTCAATCCTGCATGATACCAAGTGTATTTCTTCATAAAAAGCAGTAAATAGTTTTGCTTTGACAAGCTGACAAGAGTATATGTTACAGTTAAGCAATAAAAAAGTGAGGCTACCTTACAAAAACGTAATTTAACGTAATATGTTTATTTTGTGATTCCAAATTAGCTTAACCGGGGGTTCTGAGTCAACCAAAGTGCCGTATGTGACCCTGGGGGCGCACATTGGCCAGGTCTGCCTGCGTCGTAAGTTTCACCGTGAAACAAACAGAATATTTACCTGAGCTCCGGGTGGGCCGCCGTCACCAGTCGGTCCAGCAGTACCTTGCTCGCCCTGTAACACACGAAACCAATAACGACCTGCTTTGAGGCATTTTGCAGTTGAAAAATATAAATTTGCAACGTACCTTTTCTCCTTTCTCGCCAGATTTGCCCTCAGGTCCAGTTTGGCCAGCAGGACCCTAAAGAAGAACATCTTGTTGACGGAAAAGGTATTAATTTACGTAATTTTTTTACCCAAAATCATCTACTTTTGCAATGATTGAGACAACAGCGATTGTTGCTAAATGTAAGCTAAATTTTTGTTGCGAAATGAGGCATAAAACTCAATAAATGTGACTAATTAAAGTTTGTGTTTGTAAACGGAAAGTCAAGTGTAAAACAAAGCAAGAAAATATGAGGACAAAACAAAGCAAGAAAATAAATAAAGAGCAACTTACTCTTCGTCCAGGTCCGCCAGGTGGTCCCGATTCTCCCATCGGTCCAGGTGGTCCCTAGAAAACATCAAACTTTACGTTCAGTTACAAGATAGATTGCGACACAGGAATTGGAAAAATCAGAACAAGATTTACAATATTGTCATTCCTACGTGATGTTATGGTCTTTACTTCTTTAGTTTTTCTATTTCAAAGGCAATCTACGCAATATCGTTAAAATCCTGATCCCAAAGTTCCGGGATTTGAGCATTTTTTAGACACTGCTATCGTATGTTTGTATTATGGATTTACGTTCTAAGGTAAATAACTTGATGATACGTCTGTGATCATACTTTTAAAATTTCCAACATTCAAGACGAAAATGATATCGAATCAACGTATACTTTTCTAGACANTAAACTTGCAATGTTCTTTTAGAACCAAGATCAAAATTGGCCACGCTTAAAACACAAGTCTTGGGTATTGGCTCGAAGCTAGCTCTAACACATGTATCAGCTTCTACTTATTGAATCATTCTTGATTTTATGCAAGTGATCAGATTTAAAAACAGTGCAACAGATCTTACGTCGCCCCCTTGTGGTCCGGGTGAACCTCGCTGACCAGGTGGTCCAGGTTGGCCCAAACTTCCAGGGTCTCCTGTGTCTCCCTTTTTGCCTGATGGTCCCGGCAATCCCTGTAACCAAGCAGAACAATTAGTTTTCCGAGGAAAATTGACATTGGTTACCGACAAGAAAGGAATTTGATGAGTTAATTGGTGGAATTTCCACTTTGTAGTGAAGTTATTCATAAGGTGGAGTATTTATTCTTATTAGGTAGACCCGTGGTTACAAACTTTTAGTGTTACTTTATGCCTCTTCTTGTCTATAGGGGAGGAATGAAAATTCCAAAAAAGTTGATTTATGTTTGACAAAATGTTTTGAAATGTTATTCAGTGAACGGTTCTCTCTATGCTGTAAGGTACCTGAAGACCGCGTGGTCCCGGTGGTCCTGCGTAACCTCTTTCTCCTTCATCTCCCTTAGCACCATACAGTCCCTGTTGTCCTCGTGGACCTGGTACGCCGTCTGTGCCCTGTAATGAAAATAGAAACGTTTTAAGGCTTGGATAGTGAAAATAGGAGTATTTGTGGGCCAAATAGTGATGTAATGTTATAAGAACGTTGCAAAACCAACGAAAGAAATGGCTTTTAAAGCAAGTACCCGGTATCAATCAATAAGCATGTCATTTTCTATGATTTTGTTTGAATAAGGAACTGACAATGCCGATTTAGGTAAAATATGTGCCGCTTATACTTGCACTAACTGATTTTGTATGCCTTTACGTCTGTTTCCCCCAACTTCAAGATTTTTAATAATTTGTACAGTGATCGTTGGTACCCCATAGCGGCTGTTGCATGTTTAGATATTGGCAATCTCAGTTATTATTTTTATAGTATTAGGTTATCATTATTTCAAAGTAGCAAGATGACTTACTGCCGGCCCTGGGTTTCCGAGTGGTCCCTGCTCTCCAGGGGGGCCTGGGGGTCCACCATCACCCTTGGAACCCTTCAATCCGGAATCGCCAGGAGGACCTTGCTCGCCCTGCAAAAACAAAACACAGACGTTACGAATCCAGTCCTTCAAAAAAATGTGACCCAAACCAGATTAGGGACTAATGCCAAACGACAGGAACGAAATTATTAAAACATATGGCACGTGGTGCAGTTTAGTTTATACCTTGTCGCCATCTTCTCCTCTGGGTCCGCTGTCACCAGGAGGTCCCTGTAGACCGCTTGGGCCCCGTTCTCCGTCCCGTCCGACCGGCCCAACAGTGCCTTGAGCGCCCTGAAGTTACCAAACACAAAGCAATTATTTCAAAATTTGTTCAATAATCAATGCTCACACGAAAAAGCACTTTTATCAAAATAAACTGTGGTTACGTAGGTTTGAAGGTTTACCAAACACAGATCTACGGTATTTTATCATTAAAACTCACATTGCTGCCTTTCTCGCCGGCAGGTCCCGGCGGGCCTTGAGGTCCAGGTCGACCCTAAAATAAATGCAATAATTTTTAGTTATATCACAAAGTATCCAATGGCTTGGAACTGTAATTATTTACATGGCTTAAACTGTATCTGGATGTTGTTAGATAATTTACCAAGTCTCAGTTACACTTATACTAAGTTCGAATGTTTTTTTCTGCTTGTTTATTTACACATTATTTTTACGAGTCACTACAAAAAAACGAAGTTAACTTGTTCCCATACCTGAGGTCCAATCTGTCCGGATGGGCCTGGTGGTCCTTGAGGTCCCAGTGAGCCCTGAGTGTAAAAAAAGCGAAGGTTGAATTACTCGTTCATAATCACGGTTATGTGAACTGATGCATTCTACTTACTGATGGTCCGGGTGGTCCAGGTGCTCCTTCATTTCCTTTCAAGCCTTGACTTCCCTGTAAATAACGATAAGGGTTTTATAGGGGAATTAACATCAGTGTTTTTGGTGCATTAGAATTAGCAATGAGACTTGAGAGTTTAATTAGGGTTGTTGGTGACAAAACTCAACCAATGCTCAGTCAAAATGTTTTTTGAACACATTTCTTTTTGTTTTTCGTGACTTAAATCACCAACACACAGACGTAATGTCCAATTCCGAACTTTATGTACCTTTTTCTCTTTAAGAATGTTTAAAACTGTACTTAAGCAGTTACAATGTAAAACATATCAACATTTAGTATTGTCATCATCAGGTGAATAAACCTGTAAAAGCACTCTAAACTGCTTTCTACACCGGATTGTAAAGGGCTGCACAAAGTTAGCAGGTTTAATATTGAAAAACCGTGAATTTTACACCGACGCGATTTTCTTTTGCACAAAGCAAAAGTTGCTCAAATATTTGCAATGTCGGCGCTTTTAACAATTTGTCAATAACCAACAACTGCTATATAGGGATTTACAGTTAAGTAAAATCACAAGNAGACGTAATGTCCAATTCCGAACTTTATGTACCTTTTTCTCTTTAAGAATGTTTAAACCTGTACTTAAGCAGTTACAATGTAAAACATATCAACATTTAGTATTGTCATCATCAGGTGAATAAACCTGTAAAAGCACTCTAAACTGCTTTCTACACGGGATAGTAAAGGGCAGCACAAAGTTAGCAGGTTTAATATTAAAAACGTGAACTTTACAGCGACGCGATTTCTTTTGCACAAAGCAAAAGTTGCTTAAATATTTGCAATGTCTGTGCTTTTAACAATTTGTCAATAACCAACAACCGCTTTATAGGGATTTACAGTTAAGTAAAATCACAAGAAACTTACCCGATCTCCTTGGTCACCTCTCTTTCCGGGATAACCTTGAGGTCCGGGCGGTCCGAACTTTCCTGGGGGTCCTATGGGGCCGCGATCACCCTAAAGAAGAAACCCATTAACATAGGTTAGCAAAAAATGCTATACAAGTATTAACCTTTCCCTCATTACCCACTAACATAGGTTACCAAAAACGGTTTCTACAACTGGTTCTTTTTTTTCAATTTTGCCCGCATTAACCATTTCTGTTTAGACCAGTTTTTAGTGAACAGGTTCAGCTTATCCACATGTGGGTAATTACCACAAAGTTAAGAACCACTGCTTTATGTAAACATTCAGTGTTGTAAAGGGTGGTTATAACCTCAATTAAAATATGATAAAATGTAAAACTTACCTTTGATCCTTCCTTTCCAGCAGATCCAGACAAACCTGGTGGACCTGGTTCGCCCTGCAAAGTTAATCAGAATCAGATTTTGGAGTTTGGGCATAGCTTGTTGGGAGTCTATTTATTTAAGATACAAACGTCCCACAAAAAGGTTTATTAGCATGTTAGTTTGAAAAAAGGAAAAAACACAATAAGAAATTGCAGTTCGCTGTGTCATTAAAAAAGTTACTCCACATTTCATTTTTAACTCTTTGTTACCAAGTGGCATTAAAATATCTTTTTTTGCGCTTAATCGTAAAAAACCTTAAAACAATTTAAATGTAACTTACAGCAGGACCAGGGTGGCCTCGTTCGCCAGAAGGTCCAACTTCCCCGGTGGAACCTTGGAGGCCGACGACACCGGCTGGGCCAGGGGGACCGGTCTTTCCTTGGAAGCCCTGGAAAGAACAAAACATATTGTTACCCATGATAAAAAATCTACCCTGCTAAATACATCTGCTTTCTTGAGAAACCATTTAAGTCAATCAGTATTAAGATTTTCAAAAGATTTTTCTATTTCGTGGCAACATTAAAAAAAGTGCTAATAATAAGTAATAAGTAATAGAAGTTGGATAAGCATAGAAATCGCCAAATCGTTTGTATTTAACTTCCACTAACAAATGAAAAAGTCGTAGGGCAATGTAAATTTCGGACAACTGTTTTTCAGTTAACTGCCCAAAGCTCGTTCCCCTAACCGCTTTAAACTCGGACAGAACGGGCAGCAATTTCTTTATCACATGCTGTTTCGAGCTCAAGATTAGTTTTCGACAATTTAGTTTTTTTGGGCTGAGATAAAACTGGGATACACTTCTACTACTCCGGCAGTGGTTTGGCACATCAATATTTTTGCAACTCAATACTTACAGGTTCTCCTCGGCTTCCAGAGTGTCCGGCTACTCCGTCTTTTCCTGGTTGTCCCTGTGAACAAAAATCATCGGCATTAAACAAAAGTCGTCATCGTAAGAAAGTTCAAATGACTTGAATATTTGCACGGTGTTTTGCATTTGTTTATGGGTAGTACTTGGGAGCCTGTTATAAATTGTCAAGCGCTGCACTCTGTAATATAATTTTAAACCGCCAGGATGGCCGAGTGGTTAGCGCGACTGCCTCCCCCCCCCCCCCTTGTGGGTTCTAATCCTGTCTCGGTCACATTTGTTTTTGTAACCGTGAAATATAAGCCACATTGCCCGAATCCAGTGGAACCGATGGGTTGACCCAAATTTGAGTCACCAAATTTGAAAGTCGAAAAAAATTAAATGAAACTAGAAGGGTGGCTTTCACCATATTGCCATTCCACATACACTATTTCAACATATTTAAAAACGCCATATTTACTGTTTTTTTGCTATATTGGGTCCCAAAGTTCCCCCCCCCCCCCCCCCCCCCCTTGTTTCTGCAGGCAGAAACGCATGGGACCCCACACATGCAAAGTTGTAGATTATGCAATTGCCAAGATACATGTAACAGTCAAAGCAGATATTTGAAAAAAGTATTATTGTATTATAATTTAATTCGAAAGTTGGTAATTTTAACTGAGAACAGGAATTACACACCACCATGGCCCAATTTAGAAACTTTTGGGAATAGTAGGATGACTGATGGGGCTACATATAAAACACAGCAATTGATACACCACAATTGCTTGTTCTACAAATTGTTTAATAATTTAACGCATTTTGGGGGGATATCAGGGCCAGGCCCAAGGGTTAAACTCACCCAAGACCCAGTCTACCACTTGTAAAATTCTCTCTACGTCCAACAAAATATTGCGTAAGTACAAAATTTACAAAGTGTTCAACAGGGGGATTTCCCTTATCGCTATAGACGCATTGTGACTTTACTAACTCCTAATATTCATGCTTCATACTATTGGTTTCCCTTGCTTGCATAGTCAGACAACACTGCCATGTTATTTGTCTGGCATGGTAAAGCCAATGTGTGCCATTACCAAATTGTGTATATAGTCCACACTAAACTAACGTTTGTGGTGCGAATGCATGTCAAAAACGTTTTACAATTTTGGGGTTGGCAGGGTAACCACTGGGGCTATGGGGTCAAAAGAAAGAAATGGCACAACTAGATGACCATATCTACCACCTGTGAAAGTTTCATTCCAATCCAGCAAACATTTCATACCAAAAAGGTGCAGACAAACTTGCAGGGGAGAAAAAAGAAAAAAAAGAAAAAGNGGGAGAAAAAAGAAAAAAAACAAACAGAGTAAAAACAATATGCGTCCCCTTCAGGGAAGGGGACCCATAAAAACGATAAACGGAACTGCAATGAGGCAGGTAGCTCGCCGGTGGACTCATTATGAGCATAACGCATTCCCACGTTGTTCCATTCACCAAGGATAAATGAGACGACATAGTTTCAATAGGCAAGGTACAATTTGAAGGGTAGAAAACTTACTGGTGGTCCCTTCGGTCCGATGGGTCCGTTTGCCCCTTGGGGTCCTGGTGGGCCCTGAAGAATAAAACAAGGCATGTTGATTATGGGAAAATATGCATGTCATAAATATGTTTGAATTTCCAACTTACCCTTTCTCCGACTGGGCCTTGAGGTCCGTCTTGTCCACGGCTGCCCTGTTGTGAGAAAATATCGTTTGATTACGTGTGTCATTTGCGTGACATCACTGTTACGTCAGAGGTTTGGGGAATTTTTTTGACCAGGCATTCCCAAATTATCCGTTCCAATAGGAAAAAAACATCTTTGTTTATTTGTTTAGAACGGGTTAGAGCAACTTTTACAAATTAAAAAACATGTTCCAGAATAAATTCGTAAATGGTGACTCAGGTTACAGCATTTTTTGTCCTTTTTTGTTACATGATACGCAGATTTGAGACAACTGACCTTTGCCCCAGTGATACCAGATGGACCACGTGATCCACGTTTTCCTCTGGGACCCTGAAGTAGAAAAAGTTTTGATAAATGTTACAAGAAAACCAGGGCATATACAAATGAGAAAGCAAGATTTTCGTGCGGTTCAACATACAAGTATGTTTTCATGTCCCCCTTTTCTAACAAAAGTATTTTCAACCTCCACATTCTAAGGTATCCAACATATCCATGAAGATTTCTATTGGTCAAATAGTTGTGAATTCCTTACCTTGGGACCTCGTTGGCCTTCACGTCCCCTCTTTCCTTCCGGACCCTAACAACAGAAGCAAAACATTAATAAAACGCAAAAAAATGTCTTCTGACCGCGGCTTAATTTGGCAAATGCCTACATATTTTCGTGACGTTTTGCAATTTTTCAAGACACACTATACATGAA
>QXVZ01001431.1:0-23964 GCA_008931825.1 Phallusia fumigata
TTCTGCTTTTAAACTTACAAACATTTCCGCCCTGCCACTTCGCTTGTGCTTCACCGACGAGTAAGTTTTGTGTTTCTGCATCCTTGATGCTAGCCAGTGTTCCACCATTATTGATACATGCTCTATTTGCATCATCCCAGTTTCGTCTGATGGTGGATAAAACATAAAAACGACCTTGGCCTGCAGCGCCTGTTGAACGCACAAATAACAATTCTAACTAAACATTATTGCGCATTGTTTTAAATAGTCGTCACAAACTTATCCGGTATAAGAGCAAGAAATATTTGTCACCTGACATTCCTTACCGTGTGTGATTCTGCAAATCATCAAACCCTGAAGAAACACTGCCACAAGTAAACCGGCAACCTTCATTTCGTACAAATTATGTTTTCATGGTTTTCAAGACTTTAAAAAGCTGCATAACCTGTTTCTATTATGTTTTTGTCTTTAGGTTGACATCATTCACCTCCAATTTTCCACATGATTCTATTTTCGCGTCATAGGTGTGGGCGAGGGATGCAATATTTTGTATACAATAGCTTGTCATCTTCCGTTGCAAATTGTTTCTGCATTGTTCAATGCATTGCTTTTAAATTACAACCACTGCTTCTCGTTAGCCAAAGCTGCTGTAACATCACATACAGACATTTCGCAGTTAGAAGTGCAATTCAATATTTATTGGCAACTTTTATAATATTGGAAACAAACATAAAAATCAAAGAACACTTTCTTTCATATTTTCACCAGACGGTAAATTGATTTGCCTAATCTTAGTCATTTCGGCAACTGTATTTTTTTCGATGTTGTTCGTTTCGTTGCTGGACTTGTGTTTCTCCTGTGCGATGACGCCATCTTGGGATGACGTAGCAAACGTCACGTGTGGACGAACGAAACCGTTTGACTTCTTCTTTCGCATAGCGGCGTTACCGTTCTTTACACGCCTGTTATTTGGAGAATCGGCTGCTAGCAAGTTTCCTGTAAGTTAAGGTTCAGGCGGAATTAATTCAGGTTTTTAAGTGTTTTGCCGCAACCAAGGTAGTCTCTTGTCTGAAAATCTACGAGACAAACGCTACAAACGTTTTAAAAGCGATACAGGCCTAATATGCCCAATTTATACATGATATGCCTTTTTTGCATCTTAAGACAAAGGTTTCACTTAAATTCCCCTACTCAAAGGTACACGTTCAAGGATTTAAACAGTCTAAACAGGATACAACCTAGTTCACTAATGTAAAAAACATTTTATACATTTTCGATGATAACAACAGCATTTATCGCAAGGTGGAAAATGCTCAAATACTGGCTAGTTGCTTCTATTACAAGGTTTCAATTTTTGCCCCGCTCCTCAGACCCTTGCTCAAACATGTTTTTGACGACGTACCTATGCTTGAAGTGCTTTTGAGTGACCCACTAATGTCGAGCGATGCTTTTGAGGAATGTCTGCCAACAACTAGTCTCGCTGCATCGCTGGCGTCGCTACTGTTGCTGTCCACATATCCCATTTTCTTCTTAAACACATTTTTGAGGTTTGTGATGGCGTTTGAATAAATGATTGGATTCACGGCACTGTTGATGGGCAGCAAAACGGTACCTGCAAAATTGTGATTAATTAATTTGCAGAAGTCGGCAAGGTAATGACTTTTTTGCAAATAGGAGTTTTTGCATGTAAAAATTTGAAGCGAAATTTGTTTGTTTAGTTTTATCCTCGCGTGACGGAAAAAACGGTATAATGGGTAAGGTTTGGGCTACCTGTCCTATTGCAAACTATTGGTTCTTTTTGTGTTACAAGTTGGTCAACCCCTCGGGTTCCAGTTGGTTAGAGCAACGCCTCTTGGGACTCTTGCCTAGATAGACGCCTGCGACCGAGGTGGGATTAGAACCCCAAACCTTGCGAGCAGAAGTCTGTCGCACTAACCACCTGACTGTCTTGGCGACGCAAACGTTACAAATTCAGTGGTGCAATCAAAAGTCCGTTGTCAAAAATCTCCAGACTATAAACCCTTGCATTATAGACATAAAGTGCATACTTTGCACACTTTTCTTTTACTCACCGGTCAGCCCGTGAACGATGGGATGAACGTCGTGGCCAGAGATACGAACTATAAATATAATGCACACAGGTAGCCAACACGCCAAGTCGGTCATCACTGCAAAACATAGACAACAGGGTCAGTAAATGCTCCATACAAGTTCCGCGCAAGTAAAATAATGTGTTGACAATTATATTTTTGTATGCAGACAAACATACAAGTAAATTCATTTTCAAGGAATTGTAGAAAAAATTAAATTGGTAATGACTACTAACAGTGGCAGCCATATGTGTTGTACCAGTGTAATTTAATTTACCATGTATTTCGCTACGCTTTTAACCAGCAGTCTTTGTGTACCTAAGCACATTATCTTCTTCTGCATGGTTCTGTTATCTCTTCTCCACTGCCGAGATCTCCTCCGCACACTTTTTCGAACCATCGGCTTTGACGACTTCTTATAAATCACCACGTAAGCGACGGAAATATAAACGAACGCGAAAAAATTGAACGCTATGATTGAGGCCATGTACAGCCACGCGGTGTCGCCAGCCTCCGGGTAAAAGAACGGCTGGCAGGTTGAAAACTGGTTGTAAAAACCTGGATGTAAATGAGAACTGGTGTTGAAGGAATACATTGTTATAATGAGGAGTAACAACACCAACATCGCCGCAACCAAATATATCGGCATGTATGGGCGCAGTGTTGGGTCTAGTAGTTTGGGTTGATTGCCAAAAGTAAGTAGCCTACTAACGCAACTATTTTTTAACTATCTGGTTTGCCACAACGACTACGTCCTTGCGAATGCGAAAAAGCAACATATTTGTAAACAACAGGGCCTTTTGAAGTCCTGTTTTATGGCCAGTTAAGTTCATTTGACAACTAAGATTGTTTCAACCGCTGTATTCAAATACATTTTGAGATAAAGCCAGGTTAGGTTTAAGCTCGAGTGTAACTACCTATTGGAACTACATACTGCTCTCCCCACGACGGATGAATCATTGGAAGATCCTGATCCTTAATATACCCGATCATTGAATTCCATCCCAATGCTGTAAAATAAACGAAGACCACGTGAATAACCGTAACACTTCTAATTAAAGTGCCTATCGAGTCGAATGTGAACCATAAAGGTGTGGAATTTTTTTGTAAGAAAAATTTTAAACAANACGAAGACCACGTGAATAACCGTAACACTTCTAATTAAAGTGCCTATCGAGTCGAATGTGAACCATAAAGGTGTGGAATGTTTTTGTAAGAAAAATTTTTTAATGAAAAGACTGGCTTCATAAGCAGCAAATAGTTTATTTTACAGACAAAAACAAACGCTGTTTGGATTTTATACAAGTTTGAATTTTTTAAAGTTTTTTGTCCTTTAGTTCTGGTATTGTTAAAGTTGGAATAATGATCTGTCATGGCTGAAAATCAATTTGTGTAAAACAGTTACCTGGTAACGTTGAACTCGAGTTGGAGTTAATTGTAAGTGAATAGATCCCGAGAACGACGTTTTTCATCTGCGATTTGTTCACGAAGTCGAAGTTAAGAAACGGTGCCGGAAGCCAATAACTTACCACGAAGTAATCGTTCAGAAACCGCGCCTGCAACGCAAGAAAATTATGTCACAAAAGGCTATAGAGTAACGATGGATCTTTGCAAAACAAGCTTTTTGCGATAAGTATGGTTTCTGACAACATCAGTTTATCTCTTTAGGCGTTTGTTACATACCAGGCAAACAACAAGTGTATGTATTTTAACATGGTAGATACTGTACAGTCTAGATTTCCCTTAAAAGGTTGATTTTGTTGATGCATGTTTGTTTATTGGGCGCTTACTCTCTTAGCTACTTTCACTGCTTTTGTAAGGTCGTTTATGTGCTGTATTAAGGTAGTTTATAGTGCAAGTTATGCAGTGGAGTAACGAAAAACCATTAGTTTTGTCTGCGAACTGAAAAATATTTAAGTTTTACAACCCAACCTCACCTGTGGTGTAAAAGCTAGAAATATTGCCGTAATCCAAGAAGCCGATGCCAGCGTCGCCGCTCCACCAATCAGACGCGATTCCTCCACGCGAAACGGATGTAGCGTTCCGTACAGCCTGTATGACGTCATCAGCAAAAGTATGAACACTGATGTCTGTGCGGAGACCTGAGTAAGGATGCCCATGGCTGTACACGTTCTACTGGTTCTGTAAGTTCTGTCGTTGATGCAGAAGCTGAAAAAAAAAAAGTTTTTTGTGGTCAGTCGATGTTTGTGGTTTAGGATTTTTTGCCGGAAGATGACCAGTAGTGATTTGGCGCATGAAGAAAACCGAGCCTCCAAACAGTTGGAGCAAGTTAATGCCTAAAATGGAATAAATATTAAAATATATTAAATGGAAAATATATTCAGATGGTCACATCTAAAGGCAAAAAAGAGACAAAGGCTTGAAACTGCCAAAAGACAGCATTACTTTGGTCACATAAGTTATTGACAATTTACTTGCACAAACCTTACGACAAATAGTGTGTAGTACACACAAAGGTAGCCACAAACATATTTAGTTTCGAATGATTTAACACACGAATTCCAAGCCTTTATGACCCACCCACCTGTCATAATACATGATATTCTGCACTCCCAACATGAGTAAATAAATCCCCATCAGCAAATCAGCGAATGCCAAGTTCAGCACAAACGTTCTGTTGCATTTGGCCAGCCTGCCCAGCTTGTCCGCGTGACGGTCCCTCCACAGTTCCTGTGACGTCATTACGATGACGACAATGTTTCCGAAGAGTGCGGGGACGAGGAGGATCCAAACGATGGTAAGGAGAAAGGGGTTGCGGATAACCTGGTCGTTGTAGGCGTACGTTGTGGTCAGAGTTTGGTGGAAGAGATTCGGACACTCGTCGCTCCCGTATTGACAGTCACGGACGCCGTCGAAACGCTGCGACCAGTTGACGAAAAGCACATCGCCTTCTACACAATAAGAAGATTTTTTCTCAACAATTGCCAAAAAGCGCATAAAATGTAACCCTCCATTCTATATGAGTTTTTAGGAATTGTGGAGGGGTTTTTCGAAGTGATACAACCGTACAACGAGCCTACACGTTTTACCGACAAAAACCGATTGGGTTTTCCCAATTTTTGCCTAGAATACGACAAAGATAATAGCAAACTGTGGTAAAGGGTATTACATCCACGGCATACACAAAGACACAAAGATTTACCGACAAAAACCGGTTGGGTTTTGGCTTTTAATTTTGAAGGCGTGTTAAAACGTCGATGTGTTTTACTCCAATAGCCTGTTTATTTATCGTCAGAAATCCTAAAACCAGAATATCTTGTATATTTAGCCACTTTAGTTAGCGTGATCTTAAGGGACCGTATTTTTTCCAGATCTAGTTCGGAAACAAGAGACAGATTTAAATAATCGTGATTCATTCACGCCTATTCCTCCCTTTGGCTACAGACAATACATGGGAGAACAAATGTGTTTATCCTTAACCGGAGTTTACTGGCATGTTGCATGGATGCATTTCATTGCGTAAAAGCTTATTTAACAAAAGGAAGTGGCAAGTTTAGAAGACCCGCAAATTGCATAAACAACAACCGGTTTGTTTGTTTGGTGCAATGCTCGACACGACCGATGTTTCGGAAACCAAAATGGCTTAGTCAGCATTTATGCCTCCCCCTGCCCGTGTGTGTTCCGCTGAGTCACAATTAAATCCTGTATCCGTGACTGAACCAATATTTTACCTTTGCCCCTCACGCAAAAATGTCAATATTTGATATTCGCCTCTTTATTGTACATGGAAAGGAACTGTACGGAAGTTGTAGGCATTTAAGCTACATCTTTATCAACCTGTCCAAACAATGAACTTTCTCAGGGCTGTTCTTCCCCCTTGTGCACACATATGGCAATTTTAAGTATTTTGTGTTAGTGTTTGCTTTCAGGAAGTGGTTAAAAGTAGTCAGTTTTTTTAGGTTTAAGTCTTCATGGTTACCTGCATGAAGCGTGCAAAACTTTTTTTGTTAAAGCCGGGCTTGTTGCTGCAGCGCGTTTAACCTTGATACACCAATTGCGCCCTTTTTGTGCCTCATAGCGTTCCAAGGTTGCGCAGGTATTTCCGGCCTTGTGATCGATTTAGTGATACTGTATCGTTATGTTTTCTTTCACCGAGCGAAACAAACTCAACTCAACTCTGACTGACCTAAGATTTGTTGTCACAATGCCAATTTGTGCCTAGAATACGACAAAGATAATAGCAAACTGTGGTAAAGGGTATTACTTCCATGGTATACACAAAAACACTTACTCCAGCAGTAGAAGTGATCCGTCGTCGAGCATCCCTTCTCGTCGGTGTTGTTGCCATGGCAGTCGATCTCGCCGTCGCAAACCTGATCGGACGGTAACCGGTCACCAACATCCGACGTGCATTGAAAGCTCCCACCAACCACGTGGTCACAAACGCTGCTGTTCTGCCAGCACTGGGAGGCGCACTCGTCGGTGAAGTCCCGACACGTGATGACGTCATCACATGACGTGGCGATCGTTTGGTTTCCTGAAAGATGATAAAAACTTGACATCTGCTTATTAATTGATGTATCTTTAGTAAATTTTCATTATAACTTAATCTGAGTCGTGCGAGTGTGGACAAGAACTACCAAAAGACAAATCGCGAAAGTCCCAGGCAAATGGGCAAGATGTAAATGAATTGAGTTAATGTACTAATTTGTAACAACATTTGTCGGACAGAAAAATACTGAACAAAGGTCGAATTTGGCCCGGGTCCTTGGTTTCCTTTGATAGAATGGATTTGTCTTGCCTTTGTGGTGTGTCAGCCTGGAGCCCCAAATTGCGTTTAAGACTTAGTCCTAATCATTGTGGATTATACCTACCCATCAACTAGGGCACTAAAATCTGTACACAACGTTGCCTACCGTCGCATGAAACTTCTTTGATGCAGTAAAGCTCGTCTTCTCCATTCGGGCAGTCATCCACCCCGTCGCAAACCTGACGCGGTTTCACACACGTGGAAGTCCCGTTTTTTAACGAGCAGCTGACCTCGCCAACCGGACATGACGCACAGGGGCCGTTGGGTACTTCCGTTCCCGTCTCGGAGGCCACGCACAAATGAGAACAGATTGGATTGACTTTGTTAACTTGTAGTTGGATGGGTGCGTTGTTCTGACACAAGCATTCGTCCGAAAGGTCCTCGCAGTCGATAACGCCATCGCAAACCTAAAATCAAGGGCTTTTACTTGGAAAGAGTTCGGTTACAAGCACATATCCTTGATCGAGACTAACTATAAATATCTATTTACCATGTCCCTAGTACTGTTTGAAATAAGTCAAATTTCAACTAAAATACAAACGTTTGGTCTGTAAGACACGTTCTGACGAAATTCCCTTGTGGTAAACTGCTTTTTACCACCAAATGCCGATGATTGAGGCAAAAGGTTAATGGTCCAGAGCCAGATACGTGTGGCAGTTGCGGCAACATGGGTAAAAAAATTTGCCAGGTATAAAATGCCCAAGATATTCAGATTTTGACACATTCCTTTTCACAGATACGGATTTTTACATACACAAGCGCAACGTATTTCACAGCAATACTCTGTATGTAAAAAATCAGTTCTCACAAGAAAAGCTTTGTTGTATTTGGCTTCCCACGCAATACGACTTCACACTTTAATCCGAATCAAGCAAAAATCGCGTCGAATTAGGCCCTTGTGGCGTCGCGATCGAAGGAATCCTTTAGTTAAAGTCACGCGACCTGATACCAAAAATCGTCTCAAGAAAATATTGCAGCACTTATCAAGGCGTTTTTCCTACTGTTTAAAGTTGCGCCATATGGTGATTGATTCCAATTTTAAGGAGAGAATGTTGCGTAATTGGCCAGCGTGTCTGTATCGTTAAGGCCGATTCACACCATATGCGCGAAATCAAAAATCGTACTTAGTTTAGTTTTTTAGCGAATTTCACTCTTTATTTACGCAAGTTAATCATAGATTGAGTGCATTACTCTCAGCAAAAAAGATAGGACTTGGATGAAATTTGCCAAACGTATGTCAATTTTACGAGGGTTGAACTACACTCCAAATTCATAAGTCTTCAACTTCTAAATTTGCTAAATTGCTATCACATCACAAATCAAAATTTTAACGTAACAAACTCATATTTCTGATATTTTAGCTACAAAAATACCAACGCTCCTTGTGTGGTTTTTGCGCGTGCACGTCACATACCTGAGTGACGGCGATCACGTGCTTGTTGTCCAGGCAACGGAAGCAATTGCTTCCGATCAGTCGATGCTGTTTGTCGAAGCATCGATCGAGATTGTCGGAGCAGTAAGTCACGTCCGCATCTCTCACAAGCGCTTGTGGTAGGACGCATCTCCTGTAACGCAAACGCAATGAGTTTCTGTTTCGTAACAGCCACGTTGAACAAGAGGAAGCGCTAGGAAACCAAGCTGCATCAACAGAACTAGAAAAAGTCCAATCTTTCCAGGAAGTCAACAAAAATTTCCCGCCAGTTTTTGGTAAATCTTCGATGTTGTTATACGTAACAGGAATAATAAACTGATAGCGCAGTTACGTTGTTCCAACTCAAATTTTACTTTTTGTGTCCTTTTGTCAAAAACATTCTTACAAGTAGGACCGATTTCCCGGGAAGGAGCTTCCCATTTCCCCACTTTTTCCTGCCATGCATCAATAATTTTATGGATTAACAGAGTTTGCTTGATTATTTAGGACACAAAATACGGACTTGACGAGTAGCTTAACGTCACTGCCTGAATATTCATAATTCAGTCACAAACAATGTTAAGATTTGCTTCTCTTTTTTGCGCAGTTTTTTGGAAACTATTTATTAAGTAGGTTGAAAACCTGGTAACGCTCATCATTGTAATCTTAAAATTAAAAACAAAGATGCGGGCCCAAGATACCGTTACCATTATGTTCTAAAACCCGCCTTTTGGACAATTTTGTGCTTCCAAGGCCATCGTGCAAGGGGATATGATCAATATACCGAATTTAGTAGCAACCTCGTTAGGTTTTGCGTTGATGGAATTGTAAACATTGCTTTGTGTATTTTTGGCCACAGGGTTGAGTTTAGCTTATTTTGCTTGGTAAAAAAACATAGCGACACAATAGCTGTGAATCAAACACCAGGCCGCAACATTAAAACGTTATGAGGCGCAAAAACTAAAGGGCACAATTGGTGGATCGAGGTTGAACGCGCTGCATCTACACCGTAGGGTATCGTCACTAAGTTTCATTCAATAACATTGCGTGTCATCCTGTGTGTGTTTTCTTCACAATATTCTTCAACCAGCTCCGAGACGAATGTACAAAATTCCCAATACTTGTAACATACAGTCCAATTCTCAGTTGTCTGTGGTAAATACTGGGCAACCAAGTTGTTGGCAAAAACCAGGCACCAGAGAAGCAATTCTCCTAACCGGCTGTAGATTCATTACCAGGCATGCAAATTATGGCATATCCACCCACCTCTTTCCGTTGATTTGACATTTAAATCCTTTTCCGAGGTAATTCTCATCACTTCTGTCTGCGCAGTCGTTGACTCCGTCGCAAAGTGCACCGACGGGGATCTCCCTGCTGTCGTCCTCACACGTGACGTTTCGCGTGAGCGACTTTGTGGATGTCACTTCGGCGGTTAGGATGGCGACAAGAAGCAGAGCGCCTGAAATTCGTATCGCAGAAGCTAGTTACAAAAGTATTTTTGTGGGACCACAATTTACATATGAATTGAGAGAGTTAGTCTAATTGCTTTTATCGAATTATTTCGGTTACTTGCGTTTGGTTTTCATTTCTCATAATGTTCGGTAACATATTCGGCACAATGGATCCGCGTAATGAGCGAAATGAAAAAGCTTCTCAGCTAATGCAATTTTTGGGTTGGTATTAAAGAAAACACGAAATATCGATTTTTCGTATAATTGGTTAAAACACAAATGTTTTGTGACAAGACAAGATCCCAAAAACCTCTTTATCGTGATTTGTATGTATCGTTGTATTATGGCCTAAATGGTGTGTTGAACCCAGATATTAAAATATGTGTTTCACATGCGGTCAAAAAGCGCAAAAGTTTTAAAACCGTTTAGAACGGTAGTAAAACTCAATCAAAAAATCAAGTTAAGTTGGTTGAGTTATCAGATAACCTTAAAAAGTTATGTCCCAACAGATATTTGGTAATATTCATCACACAACTTTGCGAAAACGGTATTTCGCAGCTTGTGGAAGAGAGGTGGCGTTTACACAAACCCTATATACCACAGTGGTTCCCAGCAACCTTACTGATTTTGTGGCACCCCTTTTTGAGACTTGTTAATCGCGGCACTCATAGCGGCTGTTCATAAGGTATAGTCAGTCTATTTTGCAAGGATTATGCACCGTCATACCTGGTACTACTTTTTTGAAAAACAATTCTAGTAAATTCGACACGGCACCCTTAAGCCTTGCAAACGAAACCGGTTGGGATACACTGCTCTATCGCATCAACAGGAAATGGTCGAAGCTGTAAACACGTTACTGCCCGCATACGGTGGTATTAAATCACTATTTGTCACACGAATTGATTTTCCCTCCTGTCACTCTACAAGGGGTCACAGGCAAAGGCCCTTCTCCCTTGAATAAACAACACGTGAGGCTTGTTTTTACGTTTTAACAGGCTACGGGAGATGTTTGCGAGAGTGCAAATAAGGTTTGGACTCCATGGTATGCAAGATATTAACTCTTATTGCTTGTGCCCTTTGTACTTCTATGACTCGTGCCTGAAGTTATTTCGTTTAGAGTTTGCTGGAGGGAATGCAAGGTCAATAAACTAAAGCTTTGGGCCTCACAATCCCTAGGAACCCCAAAACTCAAGATTGAAATATATTTACTTGATGTATTGTCCAATTTGGCATGGACGCAAAGTTTAAAATGTAAATGTGGTACCTTCAAGACCAGTTAAATTGATGCGCAATTCGTACAAAATTGCAACTACATTGACCGTTTGTCACTCTCTTAAAGCACTCAGGAGTTGTTTTTATCACGTTTTAAAGCTGCAGTCAGTTGTGTTTTAGAAACAAACACCCGATGTCCAATTTTGGTAATTTTAATGTGCTGTTCGTTTTTCTTTTTTTTCCCTTAAGAAGCAGGGTTAGAATTCTGTTTTTAGACTGATTAAAAACAAATGTTTATTCTCGTTTCAGACAAAACAAAATCACCATTAAATCGTTTTTTAACAGTTTTTTTTATTCGAATCTACGAATTAATCTTCGAATTCCAAGCACACGAACAGACCAGTCGTAACGAGTGTTAAACCCTGAGACCACAAAGAGTTAACCGATGATGGCACAACGTGGGCCATTGACATAACCCATTACAAAATTGGCACGCGTAATATTTGTGGTAAATTAACCCAAAGGCGCCAATTTCATGCATAATTTATGGCTCCCTCTTATATGGATATTTGTTGCTGGCAAATTCATCACATCCTAACCAGCAAAATGAAAAGGGATTAAAAAATAGAGATAAAACTACAAACTGCAAATGGTTTATAAATCAACATGTGTAAAGGCATTTAAATTTTATTCGCTAGCCAAATTTAGCAGTTTAAATTATTAACGCAACAGAGTGCAGTAACCGCTCGTACACAATGCAGCTGAAGTGAAACGCATGTTACGAGACGACTTAATGCATGCAATACAGTGTCGTTACATAAAGCATTCACTATGTAATGGCTAACCTTTAAAAGATGTCATCGCTTTGAAACCAGCTTCGTAGTCTTCATCAGTTCAGCTTTATGCCAGGGGCTGTTGTTGATATTCCGAAGTATAAAATGTGTTAATTCCGCTGATAGCACAGTACATGTAGCGAATCGGTCGCAGTGACTAAGTTGTCTGAGCGTCCTACCGAGCCACACTGTCAATATTTGCTTTATTGTTTCTGTCAATAAAACAAGGAATGCGTGCAGTTAGCGCTCCTAATTGGAATGTCATTTCCCAAATGGGCTTTCGACTCCCGCCTATTTTATGTGGTTTTGCAAGACCTTACAGAAAAATCGAGTGTTTCTGTATTCTGCGTGAGAGCTTAAAGTACATCACGTATTTACACGTAACCCGACACTTTGATAAATTTGCCATAATGTAAGGGTCACACCGCTGCAGCATGTTATGAATTTATCTAGGGCGTTTCCTGAAATCTTAGCAGAAAATAGATAACTTCCGTTGGATGTCCTCATATGACTAGAACACTTTGTCAAAGACTGGTAGGCGCAAAATAAATTTTAAAGTAATTGAGGTATTCTGATAAAAGGTGTAACCCTGTTTGGATAATTGTAATTACTTGAGGACATTTTTGGGTACGACCTACCAAACGCCAATATACCGGTCGTATCGCATATTTTGCATTTGTTTACCTACATTTTGTGGCAATGCGTGTATGCCTTCAAACTAGTTAATGATAAACAGTATTTCCCTCTTAAAGCCTTAAAATCTTTGGCAATCAGTTGACAGGTGTCTAACTACTCTGTAACGTGGTGAAAATATAGTATATCTGTTCCAATAAACGTAGAAACACAAAACGCAGACTTGCAGAACTTGTATGTAGTGAATTCATTGTAAACATTTCGACAATCGCTGTTGTCATCATCAGTGCATAATTGATGATAGTTCACTGTCAGTTTTGTTTTTAATTAAACGTCTCGTCTAGTACCTCAGTTTGCAAAAACAATCCCCGAAAAACAGCCAACAGTAACACGTTAACACAATGTACTTTCTACTTTGTTTTTCTTATACACTCGCCGTGTGTGCTCTACCGTACACCTAAACGAGGCCACAATTCTAACGTCGGCGCCATAAAGGTCCCACCACACCCCACGCTGACGTTGCAACAAGCTTCTTACACACAAACCATGTGTAACGACATAAAACTGTACATAGCAGGCTCACAGTGCTGTAGTTGCGATCTCAACCTTACCAAAGCGGCGAAGCAACGTTTCCAGCGCAAAAGCGAACCTGTTCTATGTCCAATGACGTCAGATTGTCAACTTTATCGCGGCAAGGCAAACTATCTGACACATTGTAGCGCTAAGCAAAGCTGACCCAGTGTAAATAAGTAAGCTTGTGTAGTGGTTACAAAGCGCTGTATTTCATGCCAGGGCGAGGCCATCAAATCTATACCAGTTCTGAAACCCTTTTGTAACTAGGCCTACGACTGACTCCAAGCTTCAGTCTACCTTATAAGTTTCTTATCGATTTTTGCATGAAATCCGCGCACCACAAGACCAGGCTTAAATAGGTAACTGGAATTTAAACAACCCCTCCCATTAGGCGATTACTTGGCATTGAACGTACTTGGACCGCAAGGTACTTCAGACAAAGTTGTTCAACGTAGCGCACAAATTGATTGTTTTCAAAATTGTAGACTGCTCTGTGGTGCCTGTTCCTTCTATTACAAAAGTGCCAGTACGTTTTTATAACGATTTGTACAAGTTTCTCTTAAATAACTAATCTAATGTGTTTCACCTGTAGTCCGTTCTGTCTGTAAAAATACCTTACTGACTGATGTATTTGCCCTTCAGTCGGCTGTACCATTAAGCCTAAGCAGCTCTGATGGGCCCTCCGCTAAAACCTGATCACATCTTTACCCTGCTCAACCATATAGGCACTGATGGTGTTCTAACGCAGCCAGTCGACGATCGAACCTTCAATTACGAAACTGACCGTTAAGCGAAACCCGAGTTATTTCTAAACTAGATGTGGTTTCAGTTTCTACCCATTGAGTTTAGTCCTTGCAAAACGTCGAAACGACCTTCCATTCCAATACCTCGTAATTTTCGAAAACAGTTAATTAAAAACGCCTGACCTTTTCTGTGACCAACCCTAGACCTTTGCACGCGAACCTTACAGCGAGAAATGATAGTGGGCAAAACTTACCAAACGACAGTTTTTGCCCACCAGACTATTTGCACCTTGGTTTTACGACCTCCACACTATTTGCCTTCGGAGCAACTTGGGCGCTTTTGTTGGCGCGGCAAATAATCAGCGCTTAAGGTAGCTGGGAGTTCGGAAATAAAAGCTACTGTTTTACAGTCCAGGAATGTGGGAGTCCTTGCTGCCTGAAGGTTTAAATAAAGATGCTTGTTTATGACAAATTTGTGCTTCCAAAAGACACAACAGTGTACTGGGTCATTTAATTTTAATTTTACGGTACTTTTCACCAGTGTGATTAAAACCCGCTACTTCTTTGAGAATATTAGCTTCATTCGCAGTGCGACTGTCTTTTGTTACTGATTTTGGTACACAATTTTATTCGGGGTAATGCGGATTAATTTGTAGCTGGATTTGAAAAATTGGACATGACTTGGACAAGGTGAAGTCACGATGTGATATATCCCTTGTCAAGAATAAAGCCAACCTAACCTATGCGGTTGAAAATGCGTTAAACCGCCAGTGCTAGAAACTGTATGCAGCTACAGTTTTCTACTTTTTATTCGCATTGCAACTCAATCCTATACTTCTACCAAGTCCAGTTGATCAACGCTTAGTTTCATCCAATTTGCGTGACAATAAAATCGTGTGCACCAACCAACGGCTTTTTAACCCTGTTTTGACCTGGTTCGTTTGAGATGCGGTTTCCGAACGCCCGATTTGCGGTATTGCCTAATGACGTGCAAGATTTTTTGCCCTTTATTAGTCATGGCATGGTCGCTATTGCAAACAATGGATTCGCTAAAAATTTAACCCGGATGCTTTGTGTGGCGGCTGTTTGGAATTCTTGCTTTGAAGTTTCTTAGTCAGCATACTTCTACGAGTTCGCAGCAGCAGTAACTTTTCTAAAGGCGTCACAGCTTTCAAGATTTGGACTTCTTACCTATGAATGTTGTATTTCTACAATCGATAATTAAAACACAGTTACTCTGCTTTAAACCCAAAACGCGATGTTTAAAACTGTATTATACATGAAAAGTTTGTAATGCAAGAACATTGCAGTGTTTGTTGTACACGATCCAGATTATGTAGAAGGCTTTAAACCAACCAGCAATACTTATGTGTGTAACAATAGTTTAATAAACTACAAACTGATTGCTATTGTTTTAACATCGGTTATGTGGTCTGCAATTTACACCAAAAACCTTAACTGAATGTCAGGAAAATCCTTGTTGGTTACTTCTTTTACTGCACTCCTGTTAATGTTCTGTACCGAATCGAACCTGTGTCCAAATCAACACTTCCCCCTATCACATTTACATGACACGGACAGTTGTAAGGCTGTCACCACCTGTTAGGCAATCTATCATAAACGCCAGTTCATAAAGCCGGCCGGTTTGTCACTTCCTCGAAGGAAAATCCCACAGTCTGCTACATTGAACGGTAACTTTCTGCGATGCTGGAGTTTGGAAAAACGAAACCAGGTTCTGGTCTATTTTACTTTTGCTGCTTTCCAATTTGCGATTAGGACGTAAATTTATGTAACCGCCATAGCAAAAAAACATCCTGAACCCTACTGACATTTTCCTTTTTGATTCTGCTGATCATGCGAAAGGTTGCGGCCAAGCCAGAAGAGTACATATGTAATAACTCAGCATTGCAGAACGTCGTAACAGAATTTTTTAAAGGGCAAGGATTTAAACCCTATTTTATTCATACCTAAAATATTCAACTTGATTTCAAAACACGAAATGCTGGACACGTGCATTAGACCTTGCATATTTTAAGCGTTTTGGTTCTCCATGGACGAAAAGGTTTATTAAGGATTGGAATACTTTAGAATTCGAATCTCTAAGATTCAAAATTTTATGATAAAACTTTAAGTGATGTCCTTGCACCAGCGACATTTTAAGAACAGAAAGTGCGAACGACTCGCATTTCATAACATCCTGGGTAATAAACTTGCACAAAGACTGTCTTCTGGGCTCATAACTGCACACCTTACGAAACTATGCCATTTGAATATCTCAAAACTAATCTAATTTCTGAAATATCAATTTGAATTTTAACACACGGAAGCCCACTGACAATCAGGTGCAGTTTCTGTAACCAGACAGGCAGCGGTTTTCGATGAAATTCCGGCACGAACTTATCGCTACAGTAACTTCATCGCCCCCACGCTCTGCACCCCTATCTCGACCCCGGTCATTAAAACGACCTGCATTCACTTAGTGACGTCACAAAGTCGATGCGCGCCACTGGCTCGTGGACAGATAACTAATCCCCTAGCGACACAATGATGAATAGATTTTTAAGTCAAAAGAGGACTGACTGACCTCAGTTCCCTACTTCGATTATCTTAGCGGGAAATTAGATTTGTTCTTTGAAATCGATCCTTACTCTTGTTTTAAATGTTTTTTTATTTCTAATGGAATCTTTTCTCCTGTACTTACGCAAAGTGCAATTTCCCTTTTAAGTGTCTTTAATTTGCGACTGTTTTTTATTGTTTTTAGTATGTTCCATTAGTTTCACCACAACATAATAATGTTCCCACTACATAACGAGATGTCCCTACAGAGTTACTATGTACAGTAATATTGGTTTGTAGTAGAAAGACAAATAGCTTGGATAGCATTACTTTACTACAGCACTGTATCAAAACATTAACAGGGTAAATCTTTAGGCGAAATTGCAATAGCAGAAGCAGTGCTCTTTGATTTGTAACCTTAGCCTCATACGCACTTAACCACAGATAACGCCCGGAACTTTACTAATGCCTAAACCTTGTTTACAAAACCCATTTAGGGTTCTTCGAATCATCTCGCCGGTCAACAACTGGTGACATTAGTTCAGAACATTCCCTGCCTGACCGTTTAAGGCACTCACCACCCTCTGACGTCATCCGTGCTGGATGATTTACTGTATTTGCTCTTTTCGTGGCTATGATCTGTTTGGTGGTGTTTGACCAGATTGGTTTCCGAAGTAAAAATTGTGAGTATTTTACCAATTCTTGCTAACTATTTTGGGCCCAAAAATAAAAGGCAATATAATATTTTTGATTTAGTTCCCTCATAATTATGTTTTATGGTCACACTCAAATTTTCACAAGATGATGCTCTATTTTCCAATTGGTTTAAACCACATGCACTTGCATAGAAAATTTGTATTATGCATCTGCACTAATTAAAAAGACCAAGCCGTACCCATAATTAGCACGATCAGCCTTTTTATAGCACATAGTTTGTGTGGTCCATTGAAGATTTATTGACAGGAGGAGTTAATTTTTAGAATAAAATCACTGACCTATATAGTACACATATTGACAACAACTCATGCCATTATCGGTAAACAGTACAACGTTTTGAAACGTAAATTTACTGTACTTTTTGGGCGGTATCCTGATTTTAAAGGTTAAGAATATACCTAACGGTTATAGTGGTAATTATGTATTTGTAAAAGTTTCTACAGTAAATTAGCCTACCCTGTAATAAAAGCTGGCCATAAGTAAAAACTGGGTGGGTGGCATTCGTGGTTGGATATCTGATGTTATGACAGGGATGGCAGGGGCATTTACGTCTTTCGAACGTTCACGGTTGATAACTTCATCCTCCAAATTAAGATAAACCGGGTTTTTGGTTTTTATAGTGACAGATTGCTTGTCAGAATGAATGGTTATTTAAGTTAAATTTCTACTGGGAGGCTCATTATGACCAAACAAGGAATTTTACGACCACATTTTACATCACTAAAACAGGCGAAATTGTTTTGATATTTGTGAGCACACTTTATACACGAAAGTTTTGTAGTGTACGTATCATATTTTACTGGTATTGTCAATGATTTGCTTGAACGCATACAACTTTATGTGCGATGTTTCCGTGTGTGTGTCAAAGGCGTCACCTAGCGACGAGTGCAGACTTACGCCAAATCTAATTTGTTTTGGAAAAAAAAATTAAATATCGTGAAAGTTTACACATAGATACAGTCAAAACGTGAAAATTGTGTTTTTAAAGTGCATTTAATATTGTACGATTCCTATTTTTATTATTAAATCAGTGGTTCTTAACCGGGGATATTCCCCACTAAGGGGAGTTTTTTTCAAATAAATTTGCAGAACAAATATTTTGGAGTCTAAAAAGTTTTGAAAATTGTAAGAGCTTAGTTTCTCTTCTTAATGTATTGATGTAAACACGTTACGAGCTAAATTTCTGATGGGGAATTTTAGGTTTGAATATCGGTTAAGAAGTCCACGGAATAAAAAGGATTGAGAACCACTGTCTTAGGTTTTGTCAACAACCAATCGACCTTTTGAACCCCTTCTCATGACGTTGCTATGGCAACCGCTCACCCTCGAGTCGAGTGCTCCACGGTGGGCGATTAAACACAGTGACGGTGAGTTGATCACTTGAAACGGTTTTTCATCGAAAGTGTCCACTTCACTTTTGTTTTCTCGTTGTCACGCGGAACTTTCACTCGTCATTTGCTGGCAGTTGAGGCCGCCTACGAACAATTGTGTTTCCCTGTGTGGAAAATACAGTAAATTAAACTAGTTACGTGTGTTGTGACTTTCTACTTGTTAGAAGAAATAAATTTTCGGCATTGGAAAAAAGCAAAAGATTAAGTGTACGCGAAATGTGTGTAGAATATTTTTTGTTTGTGTGTTGGATACCAAATGTTAGTAGCTTAGTTGGAAGTGTAGCGGCTATATAACCAATAAACAACGGTTCTCCTTTAAACAACTCAGTAAATCATTAAGTGTAAAACCCCAGGAAAAATAATTCCTAGCATTATGTAGTCTTGTTTGGTGTGCAAAAGCCTTTGATTAAAAGTTACTTTCCTTTACGTTGTGTCATGGCCACCTGTATCGAACATTGTAGTGTTCACATCGGTTTAATATCTACATGTGTTGACTCTAAATAGGCTAACAATCTTAGAATGTGCGCTTAAGATAGTCTTTTTCAGTTTGCATTTGACGTTTCCAGTGTAAATAGCATCGCTTTTTTATTTTTATGTTTGTTGGCACACTTAACTATCCATGTCTAAATTGCCTTGTATGTTGTTTATTGCACAGATATTGGAGACGATCAAAATCATTGGAATATAAAACATGAATGGGTAAGTTATGTTTTAAAGTATGATATGTTTATTTTTTTGTCAAAACAGCTTTTCCAAGCCTTGTCTCTTGATAGATTGCGTAAACCACTTTTGTTAGCTGCTACATGTGCTGAACAGTTAACTGCATAAAACGTTTCTTACTCGAATGCCAAAACCATGTCAATGTGCATACATACGTCAGCTGCAAGTTGGGCGCAAAAACATTGGCAGCAAGGACAAATATAAAGCGTTAAAACCCGACTTATATTCCCAAATACGACAAGAAAAAGCATTAAAAAATATTCGGTGTTAAAGATTTAGACATGAAATTGCATCATTGTGTTCTGATGAAGTTAAGTCTGCGCATATGTTGTCTTAATGACGTGACATTAAACCAGGGGTCGGCAACGCTTGGCACATGTGCCACGGTTGGCACGCAATGTAATTATTTTTAGCACCATTTACGAGTTTTTATTCCAAGATAAACCATGTTTCGTGAAATCTCTGTTTTTATAGTTAAGTGCAACTAGCGACGAAGATCGGATTTAAACCTGCTTTTTACATAGAATTGAGTTGAGTTTATTTCGCTTGGTGAAAGAAATCGTAGCGACACAATCGCACTAAATCAATCACCAAGCCGGAAATAGCTGCGCAAAACGTAAGACGTTATGGAGCGCGAAAAAGTGAAGGGCACAATTGGTGGATCAAGGTTGTACGCGCTGCAGCTACACCGTAACATTGTTACGATTAGAGTGCTATACACAGAAACATGATGTAGTGGTGTCATCAACTTGACACGCGAAGTTATCAACATTTTGGCATATTTTGTAAACTGGCACGCTTCGTTACAGTTGCCGACCCCACTAAACCAACTCTGACTCTCAAGGACAACCATTTCACATTGGCCAAGCTCTTTAAACTCGAAAGCAAATACCGACTACCCGCCCCATTTCAAAATCCCACGCCCCTCGCTTTTCAAATGACGCGAGGAAAAGCGACGAGGCACAAAAACGAACGCTGCGCGGCGCACGTGTATTGTGACGTAACAAAGCCTCGCGATTGTTACTTTTTCCCGCCTTGCCGGGCTTATGTTACCTTGTCAACCATACACAACAAGGCTACGATTCAGTAGCTTCGTAAGATCGGGATCAGAGAGCAGGTTTTCTGCTATAGTGTTAGCTACTGAGATGGATAAAATACCTGAAAAGTTGGTGGTGCCTTAGTTATGTAATGCAGTAGTGTTTTTTAGTTATTTTGTAGATGTTGGCGCGTTGTCTGCGTGTGGAGGTGTTTTGTAGTAAAGTATGTAAGGTATAGTATTGACATCTGTATTTGATAGCGGTTGTGACCACAGCGAAATGAACCTTCGAGAAATAAAAGCTTGATTGTTTTGTAACTAAATTTGTCGATTATTTTGCAGAAGACTGCTCATATTACGTCAAATTGCCGCAAAAACTCGCTTAAACTTTGTTGTCAGGCGAAATTCCCTACCAAGAGCCCCAAAATTCTTGTCAAAGTTTCAATCCGTTGCAAAACAAATCTCATACCCAACTTGTGCAGTAGATATGGCGAATTACCACGCTGCTGTTATTTGTACTGTACAAAAAATTGACCTGAGTGTTGGATGCTATCTTCTTCCTGTGTCCCCAAATCCGCTTTACACGACAACAATAGGCGTTGACATAATCGGATAGCATCTGCCTTATCGCACAAAAATCCTGTGGGTAGGATTGGTAATTTATAACCATAATGTATTGTGATGGCCATCAGAGATGTTTGCCATATATCTGCCACTGGGCCACGGACCATGAGTTAACGAATTGACATTCAAGTGTTTGCTGTGTTGCCTGTTTGTTTTTGGCTTGTTTGCCAAAGTATTAACTTTGCATGGTGAAATGTTAGGTTGGCGGCCTAGTGCAATGTAATGTCGTAAAATGGTTTCGTCACGTTTTTTTTCGCGACTTGGTTCTCATAAACTTTCACCAACACAAGCTGTTGCTACGACGCTATAAATTCTTTTTTCGTGTTAATGGTTGTTTTGTAGGTGCCAATGACCTGTTTATTTGTGTAAATTCGATGACTTTGTCTATAGTTTAAAACTGTTAAAGCTGTATTTCGTCGCCAAAACGTTTTCTTGGCTTTTGCGCGTCGGGGGAATACCTATAAAGAGCTTCTTGCAGAAAATGTTTCAAATAGCGCCAAAAAACTTGTGGCAACCACAGTCTAAAAATCATCTATTTCAGATTATATGACGTACAATATCGCCATATCGAAATAAATTTTTGGTCTTCAGTCAAATTAAGTGCAATGTGTTTACATTTCAGCAAACCGTTTCTAAAGTCCATGAACCATAGACAAAACATAGCGACGCTTTTAGGTCGCACACGACTTACATGTCAGCGCGCTTAGCGTCTGTTAAGTTTACATTTCAAGATAACACGTTTAATAACTCGCTGTGAGGTCGAAACAGTAGCTTTTGGGGCAGTGCTGATGGATTCATTTTCTGACCCCCTTGTGGGTATTGTATTGGCACAATGCCCGAGAACCGATAACGGTTTACGCCCATTGCTCATTGTCGCAAAACAATGGCGGCGTTCTTGGTTTTTGCGCTACACGTTTTGTAACAATTGCGGTTTGTTTTTACTCCGGTTTAAATCCCTAACCAAACAAGCGCAATACAGAATTCTGACCTCATTCAAGGAGTTGTTACAAAAACCGTTAAGCATAATATCTTTTGTGTCCTGAAATACCACGAACTTAATTCAATTTACTTTATTTCTCTTCAGTTATTACAACTTTAAGAGTAAAGGGTAATTGAAAGCATAATTTTTCTGCTCTTTTAACATATGCAATTGTGCTGAATCATCGCACAACCGATGACTATGCAAAACGAACGTACCACGTCGGCTGGCTACCGACTGCCCATCGGTCAAACTTCGGCTGTCCACCGGATCGCCCCTAGACCACCAGTGACCCAAGGAACGGGCAAGAAAGGCGCCAGAGAGGTGGAAAAACTTGACGAAGTTTCCTTCAACAAAATTTGGCGTGAACAGATTCACAGTGAATGGAAGGGGGTACAAGACTGGTAAGAAGCTACATCGTAACAAGCTACGGTTGTTTGTTGACTGGCGTTCGTTGCTAACGTCCCAAGCGGTTACTTTCACTATCACCAGCATTTTTTCTCATTCACGCCCGTTTGGCATCACGATTTCCATGCAAGCTTAATAATGTAATCCAGTGCTCAGCAACCGCTGTGCTGCGAGACGATGCGAAGTATGCCGCAGTCTTACTGTAACTTATTACTTTTAGGAAGCAAAAACATTTCAATTAGAATCACAAGATATTGACTTGAAGAGTAGGTTAATTAAAAACATAGCTGACAGAGAACTTATTTTTTGAAAACATTTCACTGCAAACGGTTCGACAATGATGACAACAGCGGTTGTCGAAACGTTGGCAATAAAATGTATTTACTATATACAAGTTCTCTGGCAGTTATGTTTTTAATCAAATAACATTTTATTCTTAGCGCATTTGAACGTTACAACAGTTGGTCAATTCGCCAATCCAAATTATTTAGACCGCCCACTGTCTGTTAATGATGTTTTTAAAACGTCACAGAAATTATACTTTTCAAAAGGCTGTTGGGGCACAAAATGCAGGTGGAGGTGTGTTGCCAAATTTGGAAAGTTTAAAAGTGACGTCAGTGAAAAAAGATGGCGAAGCACTGTAATCCTAACTGGGGAAACAATATTAAAAAATCGTTACCAAATGCGTTAGCATTTCCGATGTTTTTAACCATTACACTGTAAAGTAATGTAAAAACACTTCTGATGCCCCTTTTAGGCATTTGATAACGTTGACTGGCAAAATTCGTCTTGAAATTCGCTTGGTTGCAAACAAACCCGCTCGCTATTCTTCATCATATTTTCATAACACCTGTAAACTCAAGTCTTGGCCGCCTTTCTAATTTTGGCCCGGGCGTGTTTCGAAACTACAAAGGCCATCAAATAAAGACTAACGCGATATAAAACGGCGGTGTTGTGCTTTAAAATACATAGGTCTGGAAAGTGTCACAATGGGTCTATTGTTCCGGTACGGGTTCCTATGATTAGTTTTCATTGTGAAATGCCACAGTTGCGTTTATCTGGTTTAGAACTGCATTGTTGTTTTTAATTAACGGTTTGTTAGCATTTTTAGTGTTGCTCGAATTACTTTGAGATGCGTGATTGAAAAGGCAATTATCCTCAACCGTATTCCCAAACACGTAACAATTCCACAAAAATCACTTTGCTTGTATTTTTTTGTGACGTTGTTGTTTATTCGTTCCGTGTTGAAGTAAACATTTTTAATTATGACGAGTAAGCATATAGTTCACTAAACGTTAAAGAGATGTGTCATTCAAATGCGCGATTTCTCCGTTCTGTAGACGTGTCCTCGTTAGTATAGTGGTAAGTATCCCCGCCTGTCACGCGGGAGACCGGGGTTCGATTCCCCGACGGGGAGCTCATTTTTTTCTTCAAGGTCCTTTTCAAAATTTTGCGCATTTAACAATGCCCCAAAATCGATGAAAGGCATAAATTTAAAAGAAAATGTCAGTTTTGATGTTTATTTTTGCAGTATTATGCTAAAGACGGTAAATTTAATCACCATGTGCGTTGTGAACAAGAAAACCCGTTTGATAAATCACAAATTACACAATAAGGTACTTTCTTCAGTTGTCATCTTTTTGAATATGACGTCATACAACCACCACTTCTGCTGATAAACCGTCTATGCGTCAGACATGGGGCAATTCGTATTCGTCATTCGTATTCGAATGCATTCGAATACAGGTTTTGCTCCTAACGTGCTGTATTCGAATACTTTTTGCTTTCGTTTGAAAACGCACGATTACAATTCGAATAGTCAGTGCTGATATTCAAA
>QXVZ01001449.1:4305-15101 GCA_008931825.1 Phallusia fumigata
AAACTTCACCGAGAGGTTAAAAGCCCCACTGTCGTACATTGGAATGTTTTCTTTGTTTACTTTGTTTGTGACGTCACAAGAGCAGTATGTCGATGGCTAAATCAGTTGATTCTACTGTTTATACGTATTCACGTGTAACTATACTATATCTGAGGTAAATAATATTACCAAACATTTGAAGTTGTATAAATACAGCAGCGGAAATCCATCTTTGGTGGATTCGGGCCAAGTAAAATCAAACCAGGCTGATGACAACAAGTTTTTTCCTCGATTGTCGATCTAGAAATTAAAATTGTGTGAGTTTAAATCTACAGGAAAACCTTTGCAGCAAATTGCAGTAAAATTTACCGTAAGCGAATGCTCTATGTAACTCTGGTTTCCTCCCAATAATGGGTCCGTTAGACTTGTTACGTAATCGGGAGAAGTGGAATGATTGAAAAAGATGGTTTCAATAGGAAATGAAGTTCTGTAGAAAATTAGTTTGTACAAGTTTGTTAACACAAGCCAATATCAGTTTAAACAAAAGTGTGGTTATAGCCTTGGAACTTACCAACCAGCTTGCTTCATATCCTTTAATTTTTATGTTTTTTTAGTAAATAATTAGATAGACAGCTTTGCTGTAGTATAGCTTACTAGTAGTTTTGTAAATTTTTAGACAAAACAGCAATTTAAATATATAGACTGATCAGATTAGATATTATGCGAGTAAACGCCTGTTGAAACAAACATGTAAAATTGTATGTTAAAACATTTTTGTAAACATTTTTGTTAATATCAAATTGTTTAGGTGAAATCATAAACACTTCTTTTTTACCCGCCAGTAACGAGATCAACGTTATACTGTATAGGTAGATTATATGTGATGAAGTCATTACGGCTGTTTGGATTGCTCGATTCATTGCGGCTGTGAAACAAAACGCAATTAAAAAAAGACATTCAAGGAATTGTACAAATCTAAAACCACGGTTAATACCTTGAATATACTCTTGCTGTTATAAAGAGATTTGTGATGGAAGCTGACCGTCCTAGATCTTCCAGAGAGTATGTGAGATTAACAATGCACTAAATTACAGCAGAAAATTAGCTGATAGGTATCAAAAACACTGTTCGTGGTTTGTCAACGGAGAATCTAAAAAGTTCTTTACCATTTCGCCGTTCATTAGCGCTGCTGCAAGATTATTCATCACAACGACAACATTTCCTACAGTGCTCAACGTGTCAGCTTTGATCGCGCAGGTGCTAGTGACCTGTTTGGCACAAATATCGGGTCGGTACAAAAGCAAATGCAGTTTGTTTCAATATGAATCAAACCTGGTTAATACTCAATCCAGTTGAAGAAACAACCATCCTTGTAAAAAACGAATGGTCCGGACCAGCGTTGCTAATAGTAACCATGGCAGTCATAAGCCCAGGCGCATTTTTAATCACGTAGGCACTTTGGGATGAGGGAATTCTGAGCGTTGATAGTTTACAGATAAAAGTTATGTTTGCAATGCGTAGAGCAGGACGAATGTACGAAGTAAGCCATTACTTACGAGAACACAGCAGACAAGCCGAGGTCATGGATGCACCGCTGGTTGTTGCCAGAGCAACCAGTACTAAGCAGCCACTCAGCTTGTGCANCAAGGTCGTGAAAGCACTGTCGGTTGCTGCCAGAGCAACCAGTACTAAGCAACCACTCAGCTTGTACAAAAGTGGCACCAATTGGATCAAGAACTGCCGATTGGAGAGTGTTTTTGTGCGCCGTTGTAAAATCGTATGAATATTTGATGATCAGCGGCAATGAACTTAAACTACCGGTTGCTGCATAAGCTGCCGCCTGCCCAAAACAGAAAAAATCTCAGTAAAACAACGAGCAATAGAAGGATATATACAGGGATACAGATCACTTACATTCAAACGAATATCGTACGAGTAACATTGGGATAATCTATCAACCGCTCTGTTGTTTGTTAAGGTAGTGGCTGTTGTGCTGTTGTCAGCAAACTGGATCCGTTTTCCAGTGGCAGTCAAAAAAAGATCGTCCATAGATAGCTTGGTAACCATTTCTGAGGGAAAAGTCAGAAACCAAAATAAAGTAATATTAGAAATTAGCGATTGTCAACTTACGATGAAATACATTAGAAGTTGTGGCTCGTTGTTGGGTCTGAATGCAAACTTGCACAGTTGCGCATTTGATCGACCGAAGACACGTCATCAAGTCAACTGAGGGGGGAGTTATCGTCACACTAGCTGTGACGTCAACAACTGGTCTTGAACGTAGGATGATCACTTTATCACTGGATGGAGCAGATATCAATAGATCAGGATATTTATTTCCATCAACATCAATACCCTGCTTTGGACCTTTGGTGACCGAATATCCAAAATTTACCAGCGATGGCGCTACAGAGCTTCCAAGTATTTTCTGTTGGATTGTAATAGTTTTATCAACAACAATTTGTCCGAAAATTATCAATGAGTTGGTCTTACTTGTTTATGTAACTCGCTCAAACCTGTTGAACTTCCATAATACAAATACACAGCTCCACTTTCTGTTCCTGAACGAGATTCCATTGGAGCACCGATCAATATGTCGTCATAACCGTTTTGGTCGACGTCACCAACACGTGATATGCTCATTCCAAATCGAGAACCAATCGCATTTGAACCAACTAACGTAATCGGTGTAAATGAAGAATTTTGCTAAACAATATAAAAAGTCAGTCGAATTGTTTAATACTCTGCTTGCATCTGATGTTCTAACCCAATGTTGTGGTCCAGGGTTAGTTGGGTTATTCATGAAGACAAAAACTCTTCCTTGATCATATCCGCCTTGATTTGAATAAAGTGGTGCCGACACAAGCAAATCATCAAAGGTGTCGTTGTTAACATCTACTGCTAACACTGATTGACCGAAATAAGCTCCAAGTTGCCACATTGCACCGAATGGATGAAGTGAATAATAGCTGGTTGAAGGAAGGGAAATTTGATTCGACTCAATGATAAAAACCTGCAATTATAAATAATTAGTTCATATATAAAAAAGCGAAAAAAAAATTAGAAGAAAATAAAAACGTTCGTACTCGGCCTTTCGAGTTGTATCTTGGTTCCCCGCTTGCAACAAACTCAATGATTCCACCTTGAAATTTTCCATTTGTAACAGAGTAACCTATGCAAGAAATGAAAGTTAGCAACTTCTTTTATGTACACAGTTCCCGTTCGATTTTTAAGAAACGAGATATCGTGGATGCAGAATTTACTTTGTCGACGAATGATTTACGCGTTAATAATACATCCCATTTTAATTTGATTTTTTAATTTGACCGTCAAAAACTTACCAAGGTAAGTTTCTTTCAGTTGTGTGAGATTTTCTGGCTTGGCAAGTGTCTCTAATCCTGTTATGTTGAGAAGTTGTGGGATTGTTGTTTTGCTCACAGGTGTTGGATATCCCATTATTGTTCCTATTCTGTCATACGAACCCACAGAGCCAAGAAAAAGCTTGTTTGACTAAAATGAATTCACTTAATTAATTTTAATTTATCGATTGTGAATGGGTTGTTCCCGGGCAAACATTTGACAACTAGAATATAAATAAACTTCTCATATTTACCGATGACGATAATGAGAATCCGAGTTGGCATTGACTAACATCGTTGGTAGAGTTGGAAGTGGATCCTAGTAAATGCCAACATTTTCACTTAAAACTAAACTCGGCAAATTCTTAGTTTACAATTAAAATTTAGAGTGTGTTAAATTCTGTTTTAAAGGTTTTTGCAAATGTCAACTTGCAATATTTTGTCCCTTGTTTTACAAGCACTGCAACGATTCTGCTTGAAAGGTATGTTCTCTACACCCATATAGTTTTACTTTTTTATTACTTAATTTTTTGGTGAGTGGTTTTGAGCAAAAAAGAACGTTTTCGGGCATACAATTCGTGTATTTATTAGAAAAGAAACGTTTTAAATTTTGCTTTAAAATTACAATTCAAAAACTATAACAACACTTTTATTTACCTTCCAATCCGGAAGTAGTTGTCTCTTTGATAACTGCAACAATTTCCTGCAGAATTCCTTCCAGTTTGGTGTAATTGGTTGCGGTGAGTGCTCGTTTCGATGAACCAGCAATCGTATCAATTTCAGATTGATTGAAACCACCAACACCGACCCCTACTGTTATGATTCCTTTGGCTCTGTACAAACACAAAATTGTTACAAGACATATTGGCTGTTAACATTGTAAACGATAACAGTCAGTAGTGCAGAATATTGTTTTAAAATTACTCCTTAACGCATTGTAAACAAATCAAAGTGAAGTACAACGCTCGCACCGTTGCATTACAATAGTTTTGTACAAATGATTCAATCACATTGAACCTTGAATTTCAAAGCTTCAAGCAAGGTGAAAATTATTTAAAGTCACATACTTACTCCAGTACAAGGCACATATTACACCTGTACGAGTTTCAACTTAACTCACCCGACTGCCTATAAGCAATGCCATTTACTATGAAATTCAACATTTTTATATTGGTACTTCAAGAGCCTGCTAAGAACGTCAATTATCCATTTTGAAGAGTTTTTTGTGCAAATGTAAAAGTTCTAGAAACGTTTACGATGGACTCTGATACTAGGTCGTTAACAGCACATTTTCACATTTAACTTCATTCCTTGTTATTTAAAGTGCAAGAAGNGCAAATGTAAAAGTTCTAGAAACGTTTACGATGGACTCTGATACTAGGTCGTTAACAGCACATTTTCACATTTAACTTCATTCCTTGTTATTTAAAGTGCAAGAAGGTGTGCAACTTAGAAAGCAAGTTACCGTGCTGCATTGGAGCTCGAGGTTACTGTTGGGCCTTTCCCTTTTGACTCTCCATCTGTCATAACGATCATTAATCTTGTTGACCCTAACCTCCCATTGGTTGCAAGTTCCTGATAAGCACTTTCAATTGCTGTTCCTGTGTGAGTTTCATACCCATTGATGTATTCGGTGCTATTAATTGAAGCTTAAGGATTTAAAAAACAAATGAAAATGTTTTAATTGAAATCGATATTCGTAGCTTCAAATCACAAAAAAGACATTCAAACACGTCTTACCAGTTAAACCAGCGTAATTTTGAACGTATGTGTTCAATGAAAATGACACTGCAACTCGGTGAGAAAATAAAATTAATGCGATTCTGTATTCTCCGTTGTCGATTCGATCTCTACAACAACAAACCACAAAACTAACTTGTCGATATGGGCCTTTGGATCGAAGTCGTCTGCTTTAGGCACACTTAACTTACAAAAAAACCCTCCTTTTTCCTCGGTTTAGATAAAAGTGTAAAGATTTTTTCTTTTTTCAGCCCATACAAACAAGTTATGTGCTTGACTTTTTTTAGACCACAGGGTGCATTTACGTTTGACTTTCTTTCTTCGATTCATAAAATTAAACAAAAACGTTTTCGTGTTGCACAGAAGTTGGAAATCGTTTAGTCATAGCATGCATCTGTTTTGGAAACTATGTATGAGCTTAAACCAGGGGTCGAAAATTAAAAAAACTGTTTGGCCCGTTACCACCAAATTGTAATTCACTCGAATCCACAAAACCCGTTTGAAAACTAAAGATAGCACCACATAAATTGCATTATGAAACAGTGCAATTGTTGATTTTTATCCTCGTGCAGCGAAACACCACCTGAATGCGATATGCTTACAATGAGTCCACCATTGAGATACTTGCCACATTGTAGTGTCGTTGCATCGTTTTTATTTGATTTTTTCGATTTTTTCGCCATCTTGGCGAAAAATATTTCGCAAAGTTGCAAATGTGTCAAATGTAACAATGCAAAAATGTGTCGTTCTTTTTATGTTTCACTAATTATTCGGTGGCAGAGTAAGAGATAAAAACGCACAGCTCATCAGGGCTTTATCTGTCAAAAACCATTGTTTGTCAAGTTCGCTTTTCAACCTTCCCGATCAGAAAGCAATGCCATTTTGAAATGGTATGAAGCACAGGGGCGTTTGGTGCGATGGAAATTATCTGATGAGGCTTCATTGTCCCTACTGTGTCAAAACGTCACGCAAATTTAACGCATATACAGTACAACACACTCAAAACTACAGCTGAAACTCTGTTTGAGCAGACACATTTTACTCACTTAAAATTGGCCACGATTGCCAACAGCCAATCGAGACCAGTGTCGAAATTTGCTGGTCTGACGCTTCGAGAATCATCAACCACAAATACCAGATCAACCATTTGCGAGCTGGGACAAGCTGCGTACAACAGAACGCATAAAAGTGAATTTAGCAACATCCAAGTCGGTAAAAAAATGTACTTACCCCATGTACAGGGGGTTGGCAATTCTTCTAACTGCGAACCAAATTTATAACAAACTCCGATCATTCTCTGCTGAACTTGAGCTGTTGGACATGATTGCACAAACTGAGATCCGCAAACCTTATATTAAGATAATTAATTTAATTGGAACAATGTTCTGCCACCCAGTGTATATTGTGACAAAACATTCCAACATATTCTTATTGCAGTTTGTTGTTTAAACAAGTGTGTGTTAAGTTGACTACAAATTTTGTTTTATGGCAACAGTTATTTTCTTACAATGGGTTAGTTCGGTAAACCATGCTTAGTGTTTGGAGGCGTAACGTTTATTCTATTTGTTTCCGACAATACGTTCTATCAGAACGACAAGCGCCCACAAGTAATCTGCAACCAAAGTTTTCCACCAAATCAGCATAATCTATCTTTCAGGGTTAACTTAAACAAGTACTTTTATTTAGCAACTACTTAGTAATATGTTACCGTACCGCAACATCCCCAACAGATGACAGATGATCGATCGACATACCAATGGCGCCACCTTTCTCTGAAACACGGAAATAGTCGAACGGTTAGCATGCACAGGCTGTTACCATCGGTATTGGTAAGGACGTAAATATGCAAATATAAAGCACGCAAAACGAAGGAAGTGTGGTGTGAAAAAGGAAACTAGGTTTTATATCTTGTTGTGCATTTAAGAATCTCACGTGTAGTCATGGCTGGGTCGCACATTATGTCGCTGTTGCTTGACACAGAGCAAGAGTAGAAAGCACCGGCAGGGACGTTGAATATCCGGTTGCCGTGATGAGGGGCTCCGACGTACATTTTATGTCCCCCTTCGCCACTGTACCGAAGCGGGAAAAACGTTGAATAAGTCGTACAGAAATGCATCACTGCCACCAGTTCCTCAACAAGTGCTAGTCATAATTTTACAAAATGTGTCACGGTACCAAAAAAACGTCACGGTACCATGACACCACAAAGACTTTTAATTAATATTTTGTCGAATCTTGAATACGATATACGTAAAACCAGTCGTAACAATTTGTTAACATTTCTCTGTAGATCACTAAACTATACAGGCATGTCAGCACAACCTTAACCGTAGAAAAACGCAACCAGTTCTTGTACGTGCTGATGTCTAAACAGCCATAAAAACTCAGATAAATGCTTTTCTGTCGACATCTATGATAGTGCAAAATTGGTTTTTCACTAACCGCAATAAAACACGATTTCAAATTATAATATTTGTTCAACATCGTTTGTGTGGCGCACCAAGCGAGGATGTGACGAATTTTCACATTTAAAAAGTTATGAGTGCTATGTAATTCTATTTCATTACACCGGTGAGTGTTTTTGCACCAAAGTGACGTTAGAATAACTTTAGAACAACACATTTTTAAGCACAAACCCACTTTGAAAGTGTCGCTGTTGATGCACCAAACGCAAATCGCACCGTCGATGAAGCTTTGTACGGATACAACTTGTTGTATCTTCGTGTCTCCACGTTGGCTGACAGAGACAAACCAGCACAACAAACAAACAAAATAAAATGCAAGGGCATATCTACTTGTATCGTGTAAAATAATACAAGCTAAAGAAAAAACAAAAGTCTTCTTTAACAACTGGTTACCCAAATAGTCTGGTCTGAAGTAATTAGATTATTCTGTCGGCAATTAACTTATATTAAGCCTGACCCAAAGTGTCTTTGAACGTCCTTTTGCCCTACGCTACATTTTTGCCCTGTATCACTTTTGTTTTGGAGGCTTAAGCAGTACTTCCTTTAAGTCCTATAGAACCACTCGCGTTGGGAAACTTGCTTTGACACGAAGGATGCACTAGAGTTGGCCTAGTAACTTGACTAGGTTCTATTTTCTGTGTGCCCCTGTCACTAATAAATACCAAAAACTTATACATGTCTACAATTTGGTAGTATAAAAAATATCTGTTGAACCATAAAATTTTTGCTGTGAAAGGAAATTAAGCGATCAGCACAGTTTTACAAAATGCATGTTGCTAAAACGGATTCCGATTTATGAGCGATTCCTGTTTCACGACTTCCGCATGTGTTAATTGGACGACACCTTCCTATTTTTGCTTTAAACCGTATATCGCACAATGTGAAGTAATGGTTGAAAACGTTCGATTGAGCAACCGAGGAACATTTTGGGTGGCTGGTGCCAATGTTACGACAACTCTGGCAAAGTTGTTGTTTAGAATGCCGGTGCTTCGTCAAACATTAGCAGGATTACCAACCCATCACCAACTCGTTGAATAAGTGACAAGTTACAAATTGTGACGCCACACAAATATTCACCTTCTTGTTTGGATTTTACCTTGATCAGTCCTTTCTGAGTCAAGCAGTGGCTGCATATATGTTTCCAAATTATACAGCTGCCACATAATAATTGCCGATTTTTTAGGTCACTGCTTTATTTAATTAAAACCGAGCACGGCGTTGCAGAGGAGTTGAACAAACGTGGTGAAGTACTGAGAGTCTTGCAAGATCCCGATGGAAAGTAACAAAAATACTGATAGGTAAGTTACTTCAGGCTGAAAATATAACCGGATTTTATTTAGTGTTTATACCGTTCAGGTGTTATATTTTAAACCGCTGTACTTATAATTGAACTTGGTTGTAAAAATTACATACACAAGCACAGCGAAAGGCAAAACGTGACGCATTAAGTGACGCTACCAAGTAACGGAGCAGAGGCAAGATAAAACTAGATGATCAAGTGGTTAACGCGACTGCCTAAATGACTCGACGGAACAACAAAAAAGCGACGGTGGGACGCATTCAGGCGTTGTTCTGTCCACCTAGGACAATGAAACAACATGATGTCAAGCTTACGTTGCGAAAACTCAAAGCGCTTCAAGAAAAACTTGCACAGCACAAGGCATCCGCCAACCAGACACAAATGCCATTGGAGTTGCCTTTCGAAAATCTCTGTTTCTACCAGTTCCATCATCGAAAAAACCTAATCCGAACATTGAACAGCACATTGCTACTAAGACAACAATCGCTTATCGCCTTAATTTGTTCCACCAGCGCAATCTGCGTAAGCCGATTCCTTGAAAAGCGGAAAGGGAAGTCTCCTATGTTCAGGCCGCAAGCGCAAGTACTGGGGTCTTTGCGTTACCAAGAAACACCAGTTTGTGAAGTGCAACCTCCATTAATCATGTATAGNTAAGACAACAATCGCTTATCGCCTTAATTTGTTCCACCAGTCAATCTGCGTAAGCCGATTCCTTGAAAAGCGGAAATGGAAGTCTCCTATAGAGTTTGTTCAGGCCGCAAGCGCAAGTACTTGGGTCTTTGCATTACCAAGAAACACCAGTTGGTGAAGTGCAACCTCCACTAATCATGTATAGCCAGGATTACCATCGATCTATTCTAGATACAAAAGTAAGAACGACTGAAAAAATATGGGGTATTATCACAACTACAGACATCTCAGTGTAAGAAGCACTCAGCGTTCAGGCTTCATTTGTTTGTAATAAATTCCTTCTTGTACTCTTCACTTAGGTAAAGATAAATGCCTACACTCCCCTGCAAAATTAGCCTTTCAGACTAACTTATGCTCCCATCAGTGCCTTAATTCGTGTTGTGGATGAGATTCTGTTTGTTTCATTATGTCACAAAGCTTGGTAGCAAAACGTCTCTGACGAGTTGGAAATAAGACAAAACGAAAACATAAGCAAAAAAAGAAGTAAGGACCAGATGGTAACACTGTATAGCCTTACAAAAACACATCAACTATCAACACCCTACAGACCGTTTTAAGCGTCTTGTGGAAGTTTTATCCAAGCACGCACAGCTTTATCAATGTACTTACATATAAACTTTATGGCAGCTTCGTTTTTGATCAAGCTACTCTCTATGTCTTGTGTTCGGTAATAGTTTTGCCGGGCTTGGTGTAAAACCGGGAAACCTTACATTTTGGCAGCTTAGTCTGGTTTTGCACATGTTTATCGTTTTTACTACGGCAGTCTCACCTAACGTACAAGTTACCATATTTGTCTTCTTCTAAGAACACTGCCAACCAATCCTTGTATCATGGTACAGATAAGCAGAATTACTACTCCCTAAATTACAAATAACATCCATCAATATTTTTTCTTTGTAGGCTAAATTTCAACAAATTACCAAATGCCTTTTGATATCCAAGGTCATCTAAGATACCCGAAGACTTTTTGTTCCGGTTGTTGTGCCAGTTTTCGTCGTCTTGTTTGATAACTATTTATTGTTTTGGACTCCCGAACACGAATTCCTTCTTACCCAAGAAAACCTTTACAACAGAACCTTTATGAAAACTATTGTGAAATTTCACTTTATGAAAACTATTGTGAACTAACCTTTCACAACTTTTCACATTTGGCAATTACAGATTAACTAGTTCCTATTTTAAGCACATGACTGTTGTTTTTTCTCTAATGGTTGCCAAATATGAATAATGAGGATTAGTGGGTGTAAACATGAAGTAGGTAAT
>QXVZ01001460.1:0-27215 GCA_008931825.1 Phallusia fumigata
TTTTCAAAGAGCAGCTATATGTTGTCCGAACCGTTGTGAAGGCCCAAAGGCGGCAAACTTGTGTGCAATTTGATGCGCAGAAAACGTCGAGACGAAAACCTTATTTTTCTGAGGAATGAGATAACTGCATACATTGATTTAAACAGGTTATAGGATTTATCTAAAGCATGCAAACATTGATTGGAACAGGATATTGGATTTACGTAAAATGATACAGAACTCGAAGAAGGATCACCTTAACAATGAATGGAACAATGTATTCTGATGTTGAAAATAGGAAATTGTTACCTTTGTTCCTTTTTTACCAGGTATGTTTGTTCCAATTTGGCTATGTATGTGTATATAGTGATGGTATCTATAATAAATGTCACTTTATAAGGTTTAAAGATGACACTTGGGAAAATATTTTTATGATCTAGGTCAGAAGTTTTAATTTAACTTTGCATCTTATTATGGCATTTGGTACCAATACCTGGCATATCCTAAGCACTGGAACAGAAATAATTGAAAGCATTTAACTGCAAGTCATAAATTTACATCCTTCCAAATGTTTTTTACATGCTGGCAAGTGGCAACATTTCAGTCGGAAAAAAATTATTCTATCCAAAAGTTATAGGATGGACATATCATGTACTAAGTTGTATGGAAACAATAATACACACAAAGAGGGAAAGGTACTTTTGATTGTCCAGGCTGTTTGTCATAAAATGTGTTGTATTGCTCATTCTGTTTGTAATATGCTTATAGTTTTAGTGTGACAGAAACTATTTACACCTAAACAAGTTAGGATAATTGTTATACTGTAGTTGCATGTTAGATAAGTAGAAAACGTTGTTGTAAAAGTCAGCAAGGCAATTACTGATAATGCAGTGACATTCAGTAATGTTGAACTCAGAACAAGTTTGTCTTTTCCAAGTGCAATTTGCATGAGTTGTCTTGTTGCTGTTAACTACCGGTTGTTAGTTATACTATGCTATTGCTTATCCACAAAAAACTAAAGCAAGAGCAATGTATCAACACTGATGCATCGATTATCAGTGCCTATTACATTTGTTAAAGTCCCTTGGATACAATTAAAGATGCACTGCCATCGTATACATGCCCTTGTGAATAAAAAAAGGTGGTTGAAATTAACTAATATAAATGAACATGTATATTCAAATCCACAGGATGACTTAATTTTCTTCTTTAAACATCCTTTATACCATATCTACATGTCTGAGATATTTATAGCTTAGCTTTCTAAACAAGTGAACATAAGGTGCATCTTACACAATTGACACTGCTTTGGGTCCGTTCTTTAACAAGGTTCCCAAATTAAAAGTTGATGAACAGAATAAAGTAGTTTGATGGCTGTCAGGTAACATGTGTATTGTAACATATAAATTGTGGTATGCTGGTTTTTAGTTCGCAAATACTTATTTTAAAAATTTGTTTGTCTACTTATACAAGTAAATCATGTGTTTTATCATGATACAATGGCACCTGATGATATGCTGGTATTTTAGTGTTGCAAAACACTACCAGAATTAAAGATCAGTTTGATCAATCTGCAAGCTTAAGTTAATTTTATCTGCACTTGACACAAGTTCTACCTATTTTTGGGTCATTTATGGTGTCACATTTTTTTAGAATTGATTCTGCACATTATAATAAAAAGGTTTGCACAACCACAAACAAATAATACAAGTAAGCCACAGTTTTTGCAAGTTGTTGTATGTGTCTGAGTAGAGTCACGTATGCATTTGGCAATGACCAAACTTAGAGTAGTTTCCTTTTTTTGCATTTGGTCGAATTTAGATGAGTTCCAGTTAATGTAGCTCTGATTACTTCTGAACCAAATAAATAATTTTATCACTGCACAGTGCTGATTTGTCACTGTTATGTGCAGTACGCAAGATGCAGTAGATGAGAGTATCTGTCTCAAATGACTGTTGAGCTTTTGGATTGAGGTGCAGGTTTAGTGAATGAATCAGACCCAAATAAGTCATGTTATGAAATTTTTTTAAACACTGGGTTATATGTTGTTTTTTTATTTTGACTTTTCTTTAAAACCCTTTTCCTTGACAAATATACTGCTTGTCAAACGTTTTGACTGCATATGCATTTGGGGACATTTTTTTGTAAACTCAACTTCTTGATCCAAGAGTCTTTCAATTTTTTTGACGAGTTTGTTGCAGTCTTAGAACCCTCCAAATTGAAAATCACATTCTCTGGTGCTTCTAGCACCATTTTGTCTGGCAAGCCTATTTGTTTTCGAAGAATCCCAGTGACCCAAACGTTATCATTCCTCAGATGACGAACCTTTCGTGATTCGGTGTAGAGTTGTTTTACAACCCCGGCGCTGGTTAAAAACGTGCCACTAGCACATGCTTGTGGGTAGGACTTCCACTGAAACTGCTCCTTGGAGGCGTACAGTTTGTTTAACTTGTTCCTGCTTACAGGCATGGTCTTGACTTGGTCGTATGGGCACACCAATGGAAATTCGGGCCAGTCATTTTTGCGTGCTTTGTGTATTGTGGCATTGGTGTAGTTTAGAAAGGCGACTGGGTCGAGTTCAACTTTGTCGTTAGTGAACAGAATGAGATGTTGGTCGCTAAGGTGCTCAGACGCCCACTGCAATTCTGCTAACGATTTCACCGGCACATGCCTGGAAAAAAGAAAAGCCTTAAGAACAGTTCGCGGCAGCTACCTAACATGTACTAAATTTTGTTGTATTTTGTTTTGAACCAGAGGTGGGGAACCTGTGGCCCGCATCTGAATTTTGCATACAACATAGCATCACCTTCCAATATGTATGTATAAGTATTCCCTGAAAATGACTTTACTATTATTTTGTTTTCCCTTGAGATGACTTCACCATAGGCGTTAACAGCCAAGTTTCTTGGCCCGTTTATAATATTGTGAAAATTATGCTGCCCTAAATAGCTTCCCCTCCCCGATTTTAAAAGGCCTTTTTGTCCGGGTTTATTTTCCTATCTCGTAATGTTCGTAAAAATTTAAAACGACGCACCCGTGCATCGCAACGCCAAGGTTCAGAACAACTAACGTTACAGGGGTGCCCCTTTCTTATGCCAGCCGTACTAACTTGATCTTATCCTCTTCGTTAAATTGTAGTATATCTCGATATAATTCATGTTCCTTCTGCAACAGTTTAGAGTCCGTAGAACGGTCATTCCCCATTAGGAAGACGACGTCAAATCTCCCTCCGTACATAAAACGCACAGAACCCCACGTACTTCTAATGTCCTTTCTGCGCTGAAAATGTCCTGGCGACGACTTGGCAACAGCGACCAGTCGCCATTTTATGACTGAAAAATATACTTTTGTTAAATTTCACGTAATCTGTTATCTTTTTTTAATTTCAGGTAAAAAGCGCCCTTGGGATCCACACATAATTCATTTGTGCATTCATGTAATTAAGTTGTTCTTGGTAACGAAGGATCAGCTAAAAGTACAAGTGGCTATGTAAGGCTGACCCTAAAATGGAAAAGGTCAATGCAGATGAGAGATAAAACCAATACAAGAGGGGACATAAATAATAGAATAGAACAACAATATTTTATTCAAAATAAAAATGCACGTTATGAAACGTTAAGAAAGGCATTTTAACGTATTACCACAAAAACTTAACATCCAGCCTTTCAACGTAGGCTGTTACCATACGGTTATCATATATGTTAGAAGTAATTCCCTAAAACGTCTCTCACACTCGTTGCTTTGTGTTTCAAACATTTAATAACTTACCTTGTTTTTTAAGACACACATCTGTACCGGCGCAAGTTGAGTTGAAAATTTTCGGAGTCTTTGAAAATTTAAACGTCGTTTTGCGGAGGTCCAAGTCCTGCTGTGGAGTGGACGACACAAAGCGAAGAAAACGTCCACCGAAATTCTCAGCAGACCTAAATGCAAGTTCAGTCCTCAATCTTGTTATCTCTTTTTGTCTGGCCAGGTTACATTGCTGTTGATCATTTTGGATAACACACCTTTAGTAATTAACTTTAGTAATGAGGTTTTACACTGGTAGAACGACAAACAGTCTCGCAAACTTGCGTCAGTACTCGCAACATTAAACTAAGCCTTGTAATAATGTGTCTCAAAAATGTGTTCAATGGCTGTGTCATTATAGGTGTAGGCTGGCTCAGTATTACCTAACGATTTCCGTTGTGATAGGTGGCAGTGATTGGACATGTCCCACACAAAGTGACGCCGTAAAGCAAGAGAGATCATTTCTGCGTATTCTGGCGTCATTTGAAGGTAGGCTGCTGGTGTTTGCGTGTGGTAGGTAAATGCATTTGCACAGGAACTGGTAATGTGTGTTTCGTGTTGGTTCAGATGTGCGCGATTTATGCTCGGCGTCGCTCGCGGTTACTGTACTGTCCATTCCACACATCACATATATCAGGGGTCGTCACTTTTTGAACGCAGCGGGCCAGTTTACTGGCTATGTCAAAATGTTAACGATTTCGCGCGGCATGTTGGGTGGTTTATTTATCACAGGTACAACAATATTGCTGATGCATAGGTGTTGTATATTCGACCACAGCGGCAACGTTAAATGCAAACAGCTCGGAGGTTTTTAAGACGCTTGCGAAATTTAACAAACACACTTTTCTTTTTGTTTAAATGTTCGGAGAATCTTCTCCCAATCTTTCCATAGGAACTCGCGCCTTGTTTTCGCTGTCCGCTTCTTATAACCCACCAAATGATGGGCGATGTTCATCTTGTTCTCCACTACCATATCTTCAGGCATGCCAATCTTCATGCGCAAAATGCCAGTTATCCAAACGTCGTCAACGCGGAGATGCGGCTCCGTCCTCGACGCTTCGTATAACTGCGCAGCAACGCTCACGCTTGTGGTGTAGAAACCCCCAAAGCACGCTCTGGGATAGTAGGGCCACTTGTACTCGTCAGTAGTGATGTACCACTTGTTGTAAACACCTTTTACGTCCCTGTACGGACTCGCGTGTTGCAGTGTGTTGTATACGCACAGTATCGGAAATTCGGGCCAGTTTTGCTTCTTAGACGCGGACCTTGCTTTATCAACGACGTCCTGTAACTGTCCGACGTTGACTAAAAAATCGTCATCCCCTGATGAGTAGAGATGATCTGGAGATAGGTTGTCTGCGGCCCATTGCATTCCCGCCAACGTCTTTAAGGCGATGTTACTAAAATGAACAAAGTACTTCATATCAACACCTGCTGCAGTCGCATATTATTGACCTTAAAGGAAAATTAGGCACGCATGTTGACACGGACATGTACGGTTAACACCTTTGCGATTGGAACTCACAGACTCAGTACGCAACCATATGAATTGCATGTTGTGTGAGATGTTGCTGAATTTTGCATGAAGTCGCTGTCGCCTAAAGCAGGGCTTCCCAAACTGAGGGTCGCGGTCCTCTTAGGGGTCGCGCAAAAAGTTTTTTGGGGTCGCGAGTACGCTAATTTAACACATTAAAGTGTTACATTAGCACGAATTGCACTTTTTCTTACTTTTGTCACTGAAATGGCAAAACAATAAGAAACCCAAGGGTTAACTGCAGATACACTCGTGTCAAGATTCTATTTGGTAAGATGTACAGCAGCTACATGCTAAAAACTGCAAGGATTAAATTACCCTGGCGAGGGAAAANTCGAAGCTTTTTTGTGGCGACCCATTGCTTCAAAGCACATCCCCATTTGGAGGTATATGGAATCAATAGTGTCGTACTTACATTGGCCGCTGAAATAGCGAAAGTGAACTTTTCTCAGGATCTTCAAAGCTTGCTTGTATTTTTTCAGTTGGACCAACGCGTTCGCATATGCATGCATACATTGAGTGGAAATCCCTATCTTTTCGCTTTCCCGTATAACAGGTAGATATTTTTTGTACCTCGTCAACACTTCATGGCATCTTCCAGTTATTTCCAAGCTCCACAAGGACATCGCAATGTACCATGGCAGGTATTCCCTTTCTTCCGACTCGAGAATGGCTTTCCGTTGTACGAATATCGTCTCCACACATGAGTACATTTCCAACTTCATCGCTGCTAACACCTTCGCCATCTGGGTTACTGGCAGCTGACACTGTGACGGGACGTGTTTGTTTTTAAAACATCGGTCCAGCCATATTTCCAGAGCCCACGCGATATTGTGACAATCGGCTATAGCTTCTTCTCCGATTGATTCTGAATACTGGTGAAGCTTGCCAGGTTTTGAGCTTCCTGCAATGGTGATATCGTTTTGACCACGTTCCCTTAAGCAAACTCGAAGACGTATTTCACATGCAACAGCTAGTGAGAAATGTAGCTGATCTCTATCAATTTCCGTCAATACCCCTCTCCTGTATAAATCATCAACAACATCAAAACACCCTACCGCTTGTGACCGATACAACCGGCCAAACGCCTGTACAAATAATGTGGATGTTCTGTAGATGACCCGCTTCATATCAAATACTTCACCATGAAAAAAATTTTCAAAGTCAAATGTTTGAAGGTTACCAGCTAACTCCTTCCAAACCCTATGAGTTATTTTTGATGAAATGTTTATTGCTACTGTCACTTGTGTCTCAAATTCTTTGTACAATTCCGCATTTCCGCAGACTAAACATGTTTTGGTTAGCATGTCTGCCAAATGATAGCCATTCTTCAAATCCTCTTCCGTGTCCAGGTATTTCACCATCTCACTGACTGGTTTGATCAGCTCAGTTGTCCACGGTTTCTTCTGTGTCTTTGTTTGTCTTCCCAACGGATTCTTACTAGCTTGAGGAGCGAATCCATCAGGACAAATCCCACATGGAGTATAGGCGTCATAAAACCAATCTTGTTCTTTATTTACAGGATTATTTAGGCACGGAATAGCCAAGAAGCGAAGAATGGTTTCTCCCAAGCGAATTATAATGACTTGAAAAACCGATGCAAACCATTGGAAATATTCCAGAATATGACTGTAATTTGGATAATTTTGAATTTCTTCTTCCAATACAATAATGCTTTCAAAATCCGAATATGGAGTTATTTCCTTCCTGGCTAAAGAGCCCATTCCCACTAAAGCAAACTGACAAGGTGGTTCCCCCATTATGTCAACGGTGGAGTTAGCAATAAACCTCATTATGCCTTTGTATGTTGCTGTAACCTCATCCTGTATTTCTTGCACTTGTTCTACTCTTTGTCTTCTTACTGCATCAAGCTGTTCCCCTGTTAGGTCATCAGACATTGGTTTGAGCATTTCAACTTTTTCTATTGCATTTTTACGTAACCGATCAACTTGTTTTTTGATTTCTGCAACAGCTCTACTTACCAGTTCCGCATTTGGTTGGTCACATTTAGCGAGGGCCATAATGTGCTTACACACGTCGTCGAGGTCTTTAGAAATGTCATCGACATTATTCGGCTGACGTAAAACAGCTGATGTCATCAAAGCAACACTTTGGATCAGACTAATTTTATCTGGACTTTTTTCCTTGTACACAAGTCCCAACTGATGCAAAGTTTTGGCAGAATCTTTGGGACTGATTTCCCTTCCATGAACGCACTGTTGTTTCAACATTTTTACCAGCATTTTTTCGCGCGAATTAGCCATGATTTCAACTTGCTCTATAATCTGGTGAAACATGTTTAAAATGTGACTACAAGTTTGGATTTGTTTTACTATCAATCTGTACCTTAAAAATGCCTAACACGTTAAAACCATAACTTACAATGCAGCTTTTTTTCCAAATGCCTTCACTTCCTTGTCTAACAACAATGCAGTGACTCATTGGACGCCTTCCTAGTCTTGTGCTTAACCAGTTTAGAGGTAATATTTACCTCAGTGTTACTTACACCATATTACCTGTAATGGGGCTAGATTTATAGTACACGACTTAGAACACAATTATGGCTGCGTTGATACCAGCTTTAGGTTTCTTTCACACTCCTGTAGCCTTCACAGTCTTACGCAGTGTGCCGCGACCCTAAAAACTTCAATGTGGTGCTTGCAACAGCAATTTTACGTACCCTAAGTCGCTACCAAATGATGTGCTAAGCACTGTTTTATAAGACAACCCTATTGTGTAGTGGGCTACGCACAATTTGTGGCGAAAGTGGTGCAATGCTTGCTAGCTGATATAAATAGATCAACAAGTTCCTGTGGTGTGCGGCACGTATCGTAAAGGGGTAATTCCCTCTCAAAACCACGTTTTGGGAAAGCACCGCAAAAACTGATAGGAAACTGCATTTTACGCCAAACAAGGTTAGAACGGTTTAAAGGCAGACTTGATATTAGGTTTTCAAAACATCGAAAAGGACTAACATTTCACTAGCATTTCCATTTCTGCTTCTAATACGACTTATACCTGGCACATTTTGGCTTTATGTGCAAATCGAGTTGTGTTTATTCAACATTTTTGTAAATTCTGCTTGCACTCAACATCATTCGTTAGTCAAGAAACGTTTTAAATTAAAGTAATGTCCGTTGCGTTATTATTTCAGGATCTCCGGGCATTAGGCCCAAAAGTTAAAGTTACTTGTAACCATACGAAGTCAAGTCTTTATCCGTCATACTGTTCTGCGGTGATTTCTCTATTTCAAAATAATCGTTATGTAAATTTTAGGCTTCAATGAGTTCTGCTGAACTGTGAAAAACCTATCATTCTTTTTTGTTCTTGGCCATGTTATCATCTGAAATGCATATAGGACGCCCGTCTTACAGTTTGTAATCTTTGTTCTCTTTTTAAGGTTCGATAAAAGGATGGGAGACTTCAGGATAAACAGGACGTGCATTGTGTATGTAAGTAGAGCGCTACTTTTTACTGTCCGAAATGGTGTTGGGACAAATTGTTGTGCTGCACTCAGATGGGCTAAAGCAAATCAGTGGCAAAACTTGTGACACAACTACAAAATTTACTTTTTCTGTCCAACACAATTCTCGGTAATTTGTAGTTAGGAAGTACACATGAGCACAAGGTAACGTTTTTTGAAAAGGAAATAAATAGTTCATTGCGACAAAAAGAATTTCTGAACATGCACAAATTCGTAAAGTTGTCAAATAGCCTACTCTGAACTAGACAAAAGCGTTGCCAACATACATGTATACAGAAACTGCTTTTTTGTGTACGTTGCCCTTAATAACTGTTGATATACAGTTTGGGCCATAAAAAAGATCATTTTATATTTTAAATGCAAACATTAAGTGTTAATCGCATACATATGTGTGATAAAGGTACGAGTGATAAACTGTAAGCATAACAACAAAGTGTAGCATGAGAACACAGCAATTGCGTTACGTAAAGCACAAAGCCGTTTGAAACATAAGAAATGCGAACTACACTTTTTAGGTTTATACGAATTTTACATCGCTTTTTAAACTGTTTCGGGGTCTAATGGTAGTTGGGCCGTAAAAGCCTTTGCATTTCATACCTACAATCACATGCTCTGATGCGAACAAGTCGAAATGGTTAGTGATACATGTACAATGACAAACCAAACATCTTTGCCACGCATAACGGTCTGTTTTTGTTGTTTTATGGCAACAACAACAGCAAAGCAAAATCGTTATTTTAGGCCAAGCAGTAAGTTAAGACGTTTTAACGGGTTGTGATATGAGGATGGCGTGCACTCATATGGCAAGGACTGTTTCAACTTTAAAGACTGCTCACATCGCAAGTAACCGCTGACACATTTTACAAACGTCAATTCATTGCAGCAATTTTCGTAAAAAATCTGGCCCAGTTTTATCCCAAAACTGGCGGCAGAATAACTCTCGGAATATCTTCCTAACATATAGTAACTTATAACCAATTTGGAAATATTATTGATCGCGTCTTCGACGAAACTCTTATTTTTTGTCCCATTTGCAAAACCTAAAGCCTTTTTTGCGTACACAACTGCCTCTGCGAATTGGCCTGTCTCTGCTAGGTGCTCGAGTTTAACCCAGCATTCATTGAGATGTGTCAATGCTGTTATATCTTGCAGATCTGGGTTGATAAGAGGTCGTTTTCGTTTGATGGCATCTGTTTCCAAATCGAAACTTTTGTTTTTGGCTGTACTTACCATGCAGTTCTCTTGATTACATCTGGACTTTAGATACGATATGAGAAGGCTTACATAATCGGAGTCTTGGTCAATATGCATTTTTCCTCTTTCGGATAAAATTTTGTCGCAAAGTTTAATTGCTTCCTCATATCTTCCCATTTGCTGGTATTGTGATGCCTTAAAAAACAGTCTTCCTCTTTCTGCTTTTCCTTCTCCGTCGTTAGAATACCTTAGGCATTTTTTTGAACGTCCCATTTCTTCGAAGCAAACTCCCATAAAAAGATATACGTCATCGAGTAGTTTCATCTTGCATCGTCCAGTGTAGCGAAGAAAGTTTACCTTTTTGAAATATTTCAGTGCCTGCTTCTGTTTCTTTAGATTGAGCAATGCAAAGGCGTAACTAAACATACAGCTGGCTTGTGATTCTAAATATTCACATTTCCTGAGTTCGGTTTGGTATTTTCTGTATCTTGTTACTACCTTCTCATAATTTCCAAACACATTCAAGATTTGCAAAGAGTGTATGAGCATAATCAGTCGGTCTTCTTGGTTCCAGACATCGGGTGTAGACTCAGCACGGAGAAACATTTTTTCTATGCACGAGTGCATTCCCAGGCGTGTAGCAACTACCACCTTGACTTTTTGATCCACGTGTATCTCAAAATTCCATGGAATCCCCTTGTCATTGTAGATACGCGTCAAACGCGTTTCAATTTCCCTTGCAACTGCATGACAATCAACGATAGCTTCAGCGCCGATTAAAGTTGAAAGTTGTTGAAAGGTTCCTAGTTCTGACCAAAAGCTATCCGCTGCTATAATGTCATTCTGACCACTGTTGATTAAACTAGCCCGAAGTCGAATTTCACACGCAACTGCAAGTGAAAAATTTAGTTGATCTTGGTCATCTTTGTTTATTACGGCACAACTAAACAGATAATCAACAATATCAAAACACTCAACTGNTTTCTGTATCTTGTTACTACCTTCTCATAATGTCCAAACACATTCAAGATTTGCAAAGAGTACATGAGCATAATCAGTCGGTCTTTTTGGTTCCAAACATCGGGTGAAGACTCAACACGGAGAAACATTTTTTCTATGCACGAGTGCATTCCCAGGTGTGCTGCAACTATCACTTTGACTTTTTGATCCACGTGTATCTCAAAATTCAATGGAATCCCCTTGTCATTGTAGATACGCGTCAAACGCGTTTCAATTTCCCTTGCAACTGCATGGCAATCAACGATAGCTTCACCGCCGATTAAAGTTGAAAGTTGTTGAAAGGTTCCTAGTTCTGACCCAAAGCTATCTGCAGCTATAATGTCATTCTGACCACTGTTGATTAAACTAGCCCGAAGTCGAATTTCACACGCAACTGCAAGTGAAAATTTTAGTTGATCTTGGCCATCTTCGTTTATTACGGCATACCTAAACAGATAATCAACAATATCAAAACACTCAACTGCTTCTGACCGATACAAACGGCCTAGTGCCTGCACACATAATGTTGGAATTCTGTAGATGACTCGTTTTATGTCAAAAGTGTTTTCGTTGAAACCTTTTTCAATATTGAAGTTTTGAAGATTATAATACAGTTGATGCCAAAACTCCACAGTGGGACTTAATAAAATATTTGATGCTGCGGTAACTTCATTTTCAAAATGGTTGTAGACTTCATCATTTCCGAAAACGTGACAAGTTTTAGTCAACATATCGGCCAAATGATAACCATTTTTCAAATCCTCTTTTTTGTCCAAGTACTTTACCATCTCACTGACTGGTTTGATCAGCTCAGTTGTCCACGGTTTCTTCTGTGTCTTTGTTTGTCTTCCCAATGGATTCTTGCTAGCTTGAGGAGCAAACCCATCAGGCCGAATTCCACATTGGGTGTATGCGTCATAAAACCAATCATTTTCCTTATTCAATGGATCGTTAAGACATGGAATAGCCAGAAAGCGAAGTGGGGTTTCTCCTAAACGAACCAAAATTACTTGGAATACTGTGGCAAACCATTGGAAATATTCCAGAATATTAGTGTAGTTTGGATAAGCTTGGACGCCTTCTTCTAATACAATAATGCTTTCAAAATCCGAATATGGAGTTATTTCCTTTCTGGCTAAAGAGCCCATTCCTACTAAAGCATACTTGCAAGGTGGTTCCCCCATTATGCGAACTGTGTGTTCGGCAATAAGTTTAATTACGTCTTTGTATTTTTCAGTAACATAACCCTGTATTTCTCGTACTTGATCAACTCTTTGTCTTCTTACTGCGTTAAGTTGATCGCCTTCTAAGTCATCAGACATTGGTTTCAAGTGTTCAACTTTTTCTTTTGTGTTTTTCCGGTATTGAACAATATCTTTTGTGACTTCCACAACAGCTTTGCTCACTAGTTCTGCATCTGTTTTTTTACAGTTAGCAATCGTCATAATGTGTGTGCACACGTCATTAAGATCTTTAGTGATGTCATCAGCAATATTTGGTTTCCGTAGAACAGCTGACGTCATCAAAGCAACACTCTGGATGAGACTAAACTTATCTGGGCTTTTGTCTTTATACACAAGACCCAACTGATGCAGAGTTTTTGCTGACTTTTTTGGCTCAGCTTCTTTACCGTGCAAAAATTGTTGTTTCAATTTGTCAACTAGTTGATCCTCTTTATTAGTGTCACGACGACTGAGAAACTCTTTTTTCAGTTTTCCTGGCAACTGTGGTTCGCTTGACATCTTGCACACGCAGTTCTATCACATGAAACCTAATTACTGAATGAACGGGTACTTTATTTAGACAAATTAAATGAAGTTTAGTACATGACGTAAGAGGCTAAAACTTCCTAACTTTTGCTAGCTACATGACGTAAGAGGCTAAAACTTCCTAACTTTTGCTAGCTAACTAAAAAATACAGACCACCTGATGCGAAGTTACACGCAAATTAATCTACTGTTTTGCTGCACTATGTCACTAAAACCGACACGAACCAATACTGGGAGAACATAGCGCGTCACAAATGGTGCGTTGACTTTACATAGGCTACCCCTGTATTATTCTGTTTTTACCTATTACCTTTCAGCCTAACGTTTTTTCGCAAGTCTTGTGCAGTTAACGCTCCAATGCGTGCCTTAGCCTTCGATGCTGAATGCTCTCTTGCCACGGTGTAACTTTGCGGTAAATCTAGATCGGTCTAGGGTCGACATAGGCAAGCGCAGGTGGCAAATTTTAGCTTGATGTGTCATACAAGTCCATTTTTTATTAAATCACTTATTGACTCCGCCGCAAGTTACCATAGTATTAATATTGTTTGTACCCCAAACAGTATAACAGTTCTCTTACCAACCCTTGCTTTTATACTAACGACCAAAACGTGTGGTTAGTTCAACCTAATCTGGTAAACGCCTCGACACTTTTGAATTCTAACTGTTGTTTGGCAATCGCTTGCCTCGCATTAACGAGGAGATTAAAGGTGTGCGATGTGGATAAAATTGATTTTTACCGCGCCATCTTTCAATGTTCATTTTTTAAAACGTTTTTTTTTACATTAAAATAACACCACAGTTAGGTGCTATTCGCTAAACGACAGCGAATTTTACATCAGTAAACCTGCAAGATCATTAAAATGCGCAGCAATTATACCTTGGAAATGACACGTTAGCGTCAGATACAGCCTCCTGAAGAAGCGAGTCGCAAAAATGGAATAATGAATGGTTAGGCAACATGGGTGAATGCAAGTGGTTAAAAAACTGCTCACTTTTTATGTAGGGTTAAACCCAGAATTAATCTTTCTAGTCTTAGCAGTGTTCGTTGGATTCCAGGCCATACGTAAAGTGGAAACGTTCATCATTGCTGGGGCATACCTAATTGAGACTAAATAAGATGAAAATGGGCGCGAGGGCTGGATACAAATATTGGGTGGAGTTCTTCAAGTGTATGAGGAGATGACAATAATTAGATGTTTTTTTTTTTGACAATCTGTAAAGACGTGGTTAGGTGCGCCAAGCCGTATTAAAAGCTTTCAATTGTACGCCCTTTCCAAGTCTAATCCGGCACTTTTTAAGAGAACAAAGCCACCTGGTTTTGCGATTACTGTTTGTAGAACTGTGCTTATTGCTTCGTAATCAGTGTTTGTGTTTTACACGTAAATTAGTTATTGCTTAGCTGTAAACATTTACTTTAGTGCAGCAGTTGTTATAATCTAAGACGAGTTAGATACCTGTCCTACGGTTTCAAATTTATGCTTTTGTTGCAGGTTCGACTCAAGCTTTCGAATTGGAATTTCACAAACACGAAATTAACTGCAGAGGTAAGTTTAACACGATATAAAATAGTGCAACAAGCATTTTGTGGCCACCATATACAGTTTTTGATCTACGTTAAATAGAAAATTAAACAGCTAAACAGGTTTTCAGATGGTGTTTCTCAACAGGTACGAAAATTCGACTATAAAAGGAAAATCAAATTTTCCAAATATAAAACATAACTGTGCCACTTTAAAGGTGGGGACAAACCAAAACGCGAGGACACAGAATAATGGTGGGATAAAAAAAATTCCGCCTTTGACTTTTTAGAGAGGTAAATCTGTGTGATGAACCTCTTCTTTCTGTAGAGAAAACACTGGTAATAAGGCTTGTGTTTACTTATAACTTACGTCTTACTACCTGCAAGCTTAATCTAAGCCTCCACAACATTTTATCCAATTCTCACCCCCTTTGTTGCAAGTCGTGTACAGAAGGGAACACGTAGACAAAAGTAAAGGTTTTTCACCGTTGATTTACTGAGGGTCAAAATCGGGATTTAAAGACAAGACTATGTCTGCGGGAGCCACCAATCATGTGTGATCATACAAAAAGGTCATTAACCCTGACATTAATCTCTTACATTGCTCTTACACGCACGTTGTTGTTACGCCGAGAAAGTCTCCGGAGTTTTTGACATAGGTCGTCGCGGGAAACTTACTGTTTGATCTTTTACGCTGTAACATGTCCTGGAGCATTCAACGCAGACTGCCTTTTTAAACAAAAAGACTAAGAACGTCGACCGGACGTTTTCAGTTTCTGTATTTGTTTTTAGGATTCGGCCAATGCTATCTGATAGGTATCTCTTTCCAGCATCCAGCATAGATAAGACACTACTGTTGAAAAGTAAGCCTCGAAATAAAGCGCGACTTTTTACGCAAACACTGGCATTTTGCGGAATCTACGCTCTCTCGTTTGCTACCATTAGCCTATAAACCCTTAGGCTGTCTTGCTAACTTAGTGGTCCTCAAAGTGGGGTTAGCGATCCCCTAGGGGTCTGGGGTATGTGCCGAACCTGCAATGTGATCGTGCATATAAACACACTGGGCCTTAAATTGTAAGACACAAGTTTTATGCGTTGCCCCCACCTCAACCTTTGTTGACTTTCCAGGCGAAACAGAATAAAATGAATGCTCGCCCAAATCCTGCGACAATTTGTAAACAAATATTTTATGTGTGTTAAAAGCACTGATGGATACTCAATATGTCAAATACAAAGCTAATTTTGAAACATGTCAAATACAAAGCTAATTTTGAAACTAATCGCAGTACCTTCAAACGATTCAAAAGCAAAGTTAAAAATACATGCAAAACAATAAACCAAAAACATGTGCAATATACTTACTGGTGTTAAAGTGGCATAGAAAGCAACGCGATGGTTCAAAAGCTTAGAAAAACTGTACAGCAACGCAACACGGTGGTAGACTCACGTGACAAGTAAAGTGCTAAACAATAAACAGGTGGAGAGGTAGCACATTTAACCATCCATAATAGTTTTATTACCATCCAATTACAATCATCCCTNAACCTTTGTTGACTTTCCAGGCGAAACAGAAGAAAATAAATGCTCACCCAAATTCTGCGACAATTTTGTAAACAAAAATTTTATGTGTGTTAAAAGCACTGATGGATACTCAATATGTCAAATACAAAGCTAATTTTGAAACATGTCAATACAAAGCTAATTTTGAAACTAATCGCAGTACCTTCAAACGATTCAAAAGCAAGTTAAAAATACATGCAAAACAATAAACCAAAAACATGTAGAATATATTTACTGGTGTTAAAGTGGCATAGAAAGCAACGCGATGGTTCAAAAGCTAAGGAAAAGTGTACAGCAACGCAACACGGTGGCAGACTCACGTGACAAGTGAAGTGCTAAACGATGAACAGGTGAAGAGGTAACACATTTAACGTCCAATTACAATCATCCCTAGACTTTGGCAAAATGAGTCCGAACGAAAAAAATTCATAGAAACAATAAACACACAAGGTGAGCGCCGCATTTGCACTAGTGTTGATGGTAAGAATGGACAATAACTGAATACGCACTTCGACAATAATCGTTTTCGATTGCCGTCATCATTAAAGAAAACTATGTGTAGGACGTTTAGGACAAAAGCGTGTTTTGGACAACACCCGGTTTGACGCAATGCTAGAATGTCATCGAAAAATGCAGGACCGCTATTGCTTAAGTTGTACTGATTTCACGAAACCTCACAAAACCAAATCATTTAAACCTTGATTATTTCAGTTTGTTTAAGTCCGGAAAACGGGTTTCTTCGTATCTTTTAAACTATTATGTTTTAGGCCGTTTTGATTACGGTTTAGTTATAAAACACTTGCGTGCCTAATTCACTTCCCAATAACAAATACAAACACATGTTATAATATGATGCAGAGAATTCGTAGAAACGTGATAAATGCATTTCCATATACGCACAAAGATCAACTTTACCTACATATAGAATAAAATGAAACACACAAGGCAGTGTTAATGTACAGCAGTGGGATAAATGGAACTATATTTTAGGACTATATTTCAATTATCTTGACATGTTTCAAAAGCTCAAAGTGTGTGTGGGAATCGTAATACACCGATGGTGTGAACTTGTATGGCAACGTTGGTTTCAACTGCAAGGCTTTTTCCGTTTTCTCATGAAGATAGACATTCCATACAAACGGTATTTTATCGCTGCAGTTCCTGCAGAAATTCTGGCTCAGTTTTATACCACGGGCTGCAGCAGAAATACTCTCGGAATATCTCTCTACCTTATAGAAGCAGGACGCCAACATGGCGGTCAGCTTGATTATGTCATCAACGAAACTCGCATGTTTTGTTTGTATTGCGAAGTTTAAACCTTCCTTTGCACCAACAAGAGCTTTTGTAAGTTGACCTGACAATAAAATCAATCTGATTTTTGTCTGTTTTCAGACGAATGTGTCAATCCTTTCATCTCATCAACGGTTGGATTAGTAAAAGGCTGTCCACGCTGCCAAAGTAGCGTACGTTTCTTGTCAGTTTTTCGAAAACATTCTTCTTCAACGTACCTTGATTTTGTATGTGAAATACGTAGGGTTGTAAGATTAGAATCTGGATCGACATGAATTTTTATTCTTTCTAAATAAAGTTTTTCCAAAATATCCTTTGCTTCTTTGTGGCTTCTAATTTTTTGGTAATGTTGTGCTAAAGGAAACTCGGACCGCTCGGAAAAATGGTTATTCCTCAGTGGTTTAGCCCGGTCAAAATATTTTTCACATTTTCCCAAGCATCCCAATTCTTTGAAGCGAATGCCCATCCGAATATACAAATTATAGATTTGTTTATAGTAACCACCACTAAGGTAAAGACCGTATAGTTTTCTGAGATATTTCAGTGCCTGCTTGTATTTTCCCAAACTGATCGGCGCATCTGCATAACTTCCCATACATCCCCCGATAATATCTGGAAAGTCACATTTTCTTAGTTTGGCTTGATGTGCTCTGTAAGTTGTTTCTAGCTTGTCGTGTTTTTTTAATTCCTCAAACTTTTCAAATAAGTAAAAAGCAATTTTTGTCGAAGTGTTACGTTGTTCTGAAACTCTGGTTGAGACAAAAACTGGACAAACATTTTTTCCACCAAAGAGTACATTTCAAAACCTATTGCATATATAGGTTTTAATATTTGCGACAGTTAAATTTTAGGTAGTTGAATGGTTGGTGTAGCGTCTTTTTCTATAAAGACCTGCGTTAAAGGAATTTCAAGCAATCTTGCGCCGATTAAAGGTTGAAGCTGATGGAAGGTTCCGTGTGGAAATACCCTAATGGAATTCATAGCCACAACGTCGTTTTGACCCTAACTGATTCTAGCAGATTGAAGTCGAACTTCACAAGCAATAGCGATGGAGAAATTAAGTTTGTCCTGATTTACTTGTGATAATATGTCTTTCCCAAACATATCCTCAATAGTATCGAAACATCCAATTGGTTTTAACGGATACAAACGTCCCAGTGCCTGGACAAATAACGTTGAAGTTTTGTAGGTAATTCGCTTAATGTGAAAGTGTTTTTCCTCAAAAACCGTAGTCAATATTGTGTGTTTCGAAGTCATTATTCAATTGATTCCAAAACGACTCAGATAATTTTGGGTGCGCATTTAACGTTTCTGCAACTTGTTCCTTAAAAATTTGTATAACTCAACATTTCCGTAAGCATTACATGTTTTGGTCAAAATATCCGCCAAATGATATCCGTTCTTCAAATCCTCTTTTTTGTCCAAGTACTTCACCATATCACTGACTTTGATCAGCTCAGTTTTCCACGGTTTCCTCTTTGTGTTTGATGGTCTTCCTAATGGATTCTTACTGGCTTGGGAGCAAATCTATCAGGAATTTCAATATTTAAACTTTTTTCAGTGTTTGTTTTGTAACTTCTCAATTTCCGCTTTGGTTGCGGCAACGGCTTTGCTTTCCTGTCCGGTATCTTGTTTTTCACACTTTGCAATCGTCATAATATGTGAACACACATCATTTAGATCTTTTATGACGTCATTGACATTATCAGGTTCACGTAAAACAGCTGACGTCATTAACGCAACACTTTGAATTATATAGTGATCTTATGTGGACTTTTGCCTACTGTTTGAGTTCAATTTCCTTGCCGTGCAATATAGGGATGTTTTGAGTAGAATGTCGAATCTTAAGGATTCGAATCCAAATTTGCCGTTTATATCGGGTAATTGGAACCGATATTATTTCGTCCAAAACACATGTTAAACGAGAGTGCGCAATTCGTCTGCACATTGTGTTGATAGGAGTGGCATTCACAGCCGCAACAGCGCCGATACAACGCCGTTTGTTTTCCCCTTTAGCTAATTCTCAGCCATGCGTACAATGTGACAATAATTAGCAACAACTTCCAACAAGTAACGGGAGTGAGTTGTGCGCAAAACGCGCGCAACAAGTAACGTGTTTATCGCCACGAGGTTGACTATTCCGCAGCAGCAGCAAAAATCCTGATGCGTCGTTGATCGCCCAATTACTTTTAGTTGTACACTTGAAGATGATCAGGGCGGAAAATAGTAGTTGCCTTACTGGCTTGGGCCTTTCATATATAAACGTTTTTACAACCTCTGCACGTAACTGTAATGACCGAGCGTTGGATTTAGACGTTTAAAGGGAAATCACCCTTGGGTTGCATGAGATGTAATACAAGGCATGGGGTACTTCTCAAAGGTAAACAAGCAATCCTTTATTGTTGTTTTGTTACTTGCAAGTTTGTGTGTCATTCTACCAAAACTAATGTAAGGCTTGGATCCGATATTCTGGATTCGATGCAACTATTCTAGAATAGCCAGCGATTCTACTTTGAACATCCCTACGTACAAACATTGTTGTTTTGTCTACTACTTGTTTTTCTTTTAAACTATTTGCAGTTTCTTATGAGACGGTAATTCGCATGACATCTTAAACACTTACATCAAGGGGTGCACAACCTTTTTGCTATTGCCGGCCGCATTACAGACATTATTTTACTCACAGCCGCCACATAGGCGCCGAGTTACAAAAAAATGTAAGGTGGCACGTTACCACACACTCTATTCTGACGTCACAAACGTGTACATCGAAGTGTTGCAGTATTCCAACACACACGACAGAACTTTCAGTAAGAGCATGTTGGTTGGTTATTTCCTTCGCTCATATAAAAAAACGCTGTTCCATCGGGTGCAAGTGCAAAACTATTATGCTGCCGCAGTCAAGTTTCAGCGGCTAAATACACGTGTGAGAAACCAACTAAAGTCCTGACAATGGCGCACGTAAAATTCAAGTATTTACCTTTACAGCCTCGAATACGTGTTTTGACCTTTAAATGCAAAACGACCCGACGCGAGGGAAGGATTGACGAGTTTACGTCACAAGCGCTGCTACGTCACACATAAACGAGCGTTTATTCGGGGCGGCAAGACGGACGTTTCGCTGAATAAAATTGGGCAGTGATGATCAACACGTTGCCTGTTTTGCGATGTAGAAGGCCGTGCGGCACAGCAACTTATTTAATCGTTTTTATTTTTAAGCATGTGCGAGGCTAGCCACGCGAATTTCTTTTCGTTTGTTAAACAACCCATGAGGAAATCCCATTTGCGCGTCGATTGTGCTATATGCACAGAAAGTATTAGTGATCAAAGATAACATAATGATGCTACGATTCAACAGGCGAACGTTGTGTAATTTGATCACATGTCAGACCGCTAGGAATATCACTTCCGCCAACCCACACGAAAAAAATGTGCCGACAAATCGACGCTTATGCCCAGCAATATAGTAAATTTGAAAGCAAAGAGTTCAGTAAATGCGTACAACGTTTTGCTGCAATTATGTAAATTTGCACCAATTAAAAGCATTCACAAAAAAAACTTAATAAATGCAGTTTGTGCAATGCATAGGATGTCGCCCAGCAATACAGTAAGATTGAACCAAACATGAATGTTTTTAAGCACGCTTGGTCACACATATGTCTATTAATTGAGATCTAATGTATGCTTGTAGTTGTGTTTTTTTCGTCGATTGCCATTCCCTATGCGGTGCATTGGCAAAATGAGTCTATTCGAACACTTAGTGATTTAGGGCAACGGCTCAGATTGTCTTGCGATACGCACGAATTGTGAGTCCTTTTGTTTCCTCAATGGGGAGTCGTTACGGAAACTGAGGCATGGGCATTTTTTATCACGCTAATCGTATGGATAGTTTTCAATCTTTCATACGAAACAGGTTTGGTGGCCTCTTACGCAGATTGGACAGAAGTGTAAATATTATAAACGATAGGGTTTTGTTGATGCTTCTATCCAGGAATGAGGTTATTCTAGGTCAGTGGTTCGTAACCTTTTTCCGGTACCTCTTTGAAAACACCAACCAGTTCTCGTACCTTCTTCTGTATGATCAAAGAAGTAATTATTGTTGTCATGTTTAAATAACAAACAATTTCTGTTTCGATGTTATAGATGTAATGCAGTATCTATATAATTAGCCCCAAAAAACGTCATCCTCGTACCCCCTAGAAATACCCCGCTTTGGGTACGGGTACCCCTGGGTAAAAACCCATGTTCTTGGTGATGTATCTGCGCTCTTATTGTCTAAATAAGATTGAAGCAATCGCAAGCGTTTGCGAGCAACCTAATTAGTAATAAAATAAACATTCACATACAATGCGAAAACTGCTTTGACTCTCTGCCACATTACCTATGTCCGGTGTGGAAAAGCTTAGCACAGGCTAAGAAGATCAACACTGGACTAAACGAAACCTTCAACTGTACCAAAGGGTGATTGAGACCGAGCAACATTAATTTCCTCATTCGCCTGAACATCATAAAAATTGTGGACAGAAGAAGTGAAAAATTGCGACAGGAATTGAACACCCTCCTGTACAACCGAATTCCAGCAACCATACGACATAAATCGGAATGTGTTTTTGGTACCGTTACAAAGCATATTCTCTTGTTAAAAATGATAACCAGAACCGAAAATAATCTATTTTGCAGGTTCGGTGTTGGGTCTTTATGCTTGGCACCGTCATTGGGTGCAAACGCGAGCTGTGGGTTTCGACGACAGAGAAAAAAGTCGGAATGTCTTTTTTGCCGCCACTAAAGCAAATGTACCTACAGAAAAGCTTCGTCCAGCTGCTGAACAGGGTTATAATTTTATAGGTGCCGGTGCCTTGACCCCAATGAGCCATCATTCGCTTGCAGAGATGGCGAAGCCGAGCTCCGGCACGTTCCTGCACGTTCCTGCTGCACTACACTCCTAGTAGTAACTCATGTTCGGCATTTATACAGCCAACGCAAAGCATGTAGCCGCCTTAACATTTGGCCAGCTCAAGCTGGTGCGAAATTAAATCCCCACCCCGCCGGGCGCATCTGAAAGTTTTTTTCTTTCGATAATAAACGTTCTATTTTTACAGATATCTCGACCTAAGAAATTTCACATCTACTGACATTTGTTTGTTTACAGCTTTAGTTTTATCCCTGGGGTGTTGGCTAACTACAGGCGAAAAATATAATTAAAAAAGTACCTTCATAGCAACCGAAATTATATTTTTTATTTCCAGTTTGGTATTTAAATAGCCCAAACACATTTGTTTGGGACGAAATCTTGTCAAAAGTATTGTTTTTGTTTGGCAGCTGGGGGCTAACGCAACCGTAACTGCAAGAAAGATTATTTCCACGAATTTGTAATTTTCCAACAGGGAAGGTGATCTGACCGCTCGCTGGTCAAAAAACGAATTTCAAATGAAGGTTTGTTGTGTGATAATTTAACGTAACGACGTAATGTTATTGACAAAAAGCCTACTTGATATACTAAGACCCATATCCAGTCCTGTTTATGGTTGCAAGAAATGTAACTAAATTAAAGATCTTTATTGTTTTTGCACAGGTTCCCTCATCATGGGTCCAAACTACCGCTGTTGGGTGATAACCCACCTAGTGCTCTCGCGGTTTATCGTCTTGCCCCCTAAGCTAACTTTGTAGTGTCAAACAGGACGACCGATCCCCTGCAATCTATATCCAGTCTCCCACGCAAGGCACAGAGACTCGGGCTGTTTGCAAAATGCAAGGCATCGCAAGAGCACCAGCTTTGACCAAAACAAGTCGTGTGGCAAATAAAAAGTCTACACATGTCAGCGGCGGTGCTGAAGCCTCGCCACAACTAGAAAAGATAAAACCAATTTGCGACAACAAAGTGCTGGTTAAGATGCTGAAAGTATCAGATGCTTCTTAGAGCGAAGAAACGTATGTTGACGTAAAAAAGGATGAATCAACTGCTTGAGTTGCAGACAAAGTATTGAAGTGGGATGTTGCAACAAAGCATAGCCTGCCTACTATCTCTCCACCAACCACTATAGTGGGAGACCAGACTGAGAAATAGTTAAAGAAACCCAGTCTTAAATCTCTTCAAAGCCAACCGCCTAGTGAACCATTCGATTCTGTGGCAAGTCATGCTCAAATTCACTATTTGAACACCAACGACGCCGCTCTCTGCATAATCCTGCCACTCTTTCCCTTTCCTCGTCCCCAGTGACTCCTCATTCACTTGCAGAGGTGGCGGGGCGAAGATCCGGCTTGTTCCTGCTGCGCTACACCCCTGGTACTGATCAACCTTTGGAACAGGAGGGATGCCTTAACAGCTTTAGGACTTTCACTGTACAATTTGGGGTGTCTATACGATGTAGGAGAGTCCTTACGAGATCTAACATCTGCATCTGTGGAGAAACAAGACAAACCATACAGCACAGCAAATTTTGAGATTTTACACAACGCCGTTTAAAACAATCTAATGTGTCGTTGCTGCATACATTTAAATGTGTTGACTATACTGTTGTTTTTTTAGTTTGCACTAAAAAAACTTTAACTTTACCACTAGAAAGATCCAATTCCGAGCCAATTTGTTTTTCCTATGATCTATAACCGAACCTTGCCTCAATCCAATTTTGCAGTAAAATACTGAACCTAAGCGAAAAAGATTGTTGTTGATGATTTGTTTCACTGTGTCGACCTAAATAAAAGTATGTGAACGATATCAGAAATTTGTACCAGTTCTATCCAACGAATATTACCAGATACGGTTTTCATATTCAACTAGCGACCGCGCATATAACAAAGTTAATATCCGCTCGCCATTAGCAGAAACCATTTGGGAAGGCATCGACTCAGTCGGAAGAAATCAGCTGGTAGGTTTAATGCTTCTCCTCTGCCACATCCCCCGTTTTAGATGACAAAATCCGCCATTGCCGTTGAAAATCGTGTTCTTTTTGACCCCCATTAGAAGCGAAACCTACAAACATTGAGATAGGTTTAGAAGTGGACTATAGGAGGTTAAGATAATTAATCAGCATTGACATAAAAACAGCGGGCGTCACCAAGCTCTTCGACAAATCACATTACGAGTTAATATTCCAAAACACGTTTTGAGCCAAGTCAAGCGAACTACTTGGTTTTTTACGTTAAGTGCAGTGCAACTACAGCAACGGGCTATATAGAGCACGTCTAAACCAGATTTTACAGATTTAACGCAAACAGAAAGCAGTGTCGTCATTAACTTGCCACGCAAATCCTTTAAGATTTTGGCTTAATTTGTAAACCGGAAATTCTGGGTTCAGAAGGCTACCGCCCCCTGTTTTAAAACAATAGTGGCGGTTTGTGTTGTTTTTTTTGCGGTGCCTGCCTTTTGGATATTAGTTAAACCGACTACAACAACTTTGCAACGACACTGATCTTTTGAGAAGAATTGAGTTGATTTCGCCTGGTAACAAAGACAACATAGCGACACATTTGCACCAGATTAATCACCAGGCGGAAATAGTTGCGTAACGTTATGAGGCGCAAAATAGTTATAGGCACAATTGATGGATGGAAGTTGAACGCGCTGCAGTTACTTTTGTATGAAACTTACAAACCGAAAAAATGCATAAAAATACAACGAATTTGATGGTAAATGTTTAATACGTTCTTGGTGCTCCAATCACTAACCCAAGACCCCTTGCAACAGTCACCAGCAATCGGATTGTCTGATCTCTGACGTCAACTGGCTTTTTCAGCGCTCACAGGACTCACACCGTTTAGCGTACTCGACATGCCTGATGGCGGGCGTGGCAACTGGCAACGCTCATTTCTTGTGTTTAAATTGCCGAAAACAAACCGCAATTATTGACACGAGAACCGACGAGAGCCGATAGGTCCGTCTGAATTCGCTCAGGTATGACCACTAGCTTTGAAATACGGTTCGCACCATTTTCTGACTATTCGCTGTAACGAGTTTGAGTTTACTTGCTCGACCACACGACACCTTCCGAAACGCGTGATGGCCTGCAAACGAATTTTGTACGTGTGCACGGACACAAAGCCAACAAACAAAAATTTGCTGCTCTTATTAAAATACCTGAAGTGGCGACATGTTGGCAGTATGTGATTAAACTTGATGGCTAGTCGAGTTGACTTTTGCAGTACCGACCTCTCGCTAATCCTCAAACAACTTGTCGGCGTTTTAAAATTACTACATATTACCGACATGTTAGTAAATTATTGTAAACTGCTACTGTGCCGCTATTTTGCCAGAGCTTCGCAATCAAAAACGATGTCGCAAATGTGGTGCCAGTTCGCCGCGGGCCTTCCCTGGTCGCAGCAACTACATCGGCCCCTATTCGTCATAGAAATATAGAATTGGTTGCTGACAGGAGGGTAAGCGACGATCGGGGTGACTCGAGCGAGCAGGGTCTTGTTCCACCTTTAAGGCGGCCTTGTCGCGGCACAAGCTAATGAAATAAGAGCCATAGTCGCATCAGTAGATTTAGCGTAAAACCCTGCACCCCGCATACTGCACCTTTTTAAGGTCCACGTGGTTGAAAACCATTCAATGCATCGACGCAGCAAATCGTAATGTGGACGTTCATTTGCCCAGAAAATGGAACCCACAAACAAAAAATGAGAGAAATGATTGAAACGATCCGAGTTTTAGCGGCCTCAATAAAACTCGTCCTTGGTGCATTTCGTTTTTGTAGCGATTGCTTAGCTCCGTCATATACGACGTCAGAATCGGCCTGGTCGATTTTAAATCCGTTACACGGCCATATTTCAACGATGTTTAGTTGCGATGAGGGCGTTTCGTTGGTCATCTGGGAACACCCACCCCGAGCAAGTGGCACTTTTACGACAGCTCGTCGCTGCTCTGCTGTGTTTGCAACCTGTTACCGCGGTTGTTGTTCGCGCTATTTCAATAACTTGGTGTGATTCGTTATGTGCGCGATACAAAGCGTCACAAATTTCAAACACCACAAACTGAAAATGATTGGAAAACTTGATAAAGGGCCAATTTGGGCTTTCTGTTAAGCTTTCGCAGGTGTCGTCTTGCTGCAGCGAGCGTACCGTATCGTTGTTTGGCGGGTGCTCCGCACTTTGCTTAGCGGTGCGGTGAAGCGTGATTTGCGCAAGTGCGTTCGCCTGATGGTAAGCTTTTTCAAGCTCCGCCCTCCTCGGGCAAGGGAGGCTGCAGTGCTCGATTCTTGTGCTTTGGCAATGGCTCTTCCTTGCGCAAGAAGACAGACTGTTGGAGCCATTACTTTTGCGCCGCCAAGCGGTTCATAAAATTCCAAAGCAATAAATTCTTAAAAATTTTAGAGGTCCGAGGTGCCAAAACACCAGGAATGAGCTTCGCTAGGCCTCCAAAACTCGGAGTTTTTCAATGTTCACGCCAATTTAGGGTTTGTGGGCTTTCTTTTTGGGGGCTAAAAATATCGAAACTAATAGGCACGACGCGCCTTGAGATGTTGCGGCGTCGCAGAACTGCTGCCTGGCGAGGGCAAGACGAAATTAGTCAAGTCGGCAAGCTCTGTCTTGCTGCTGCAATCGGCCAATCTCAGGGAAAAGATCAGCANCGTCGCCACACCAAGCGCGTATTTTGAAGGTTTGTGGTGAACCAACAAACATAAAATGTCCCGCTAGCAGGCGGTCGCCGGCTTCAAGTCGCTTCCACCACCGACGTACTTCGCTCTTCGCGAGCTTAGACCTCGAGTGCCTGTTCGTTTGGCGTCGATGGCTGCGACCTTGCCTCGTGCACTTGGTCGTTTCCAGACGGTCGACGCTGGGAAACGAACGTAACTACATCCGCTAGACGGCCGCGTGAGAGCGGCGTCTAGTTGTGGTGTTGGCGTTGCGCTGGACGTCTGCAAACGTCGTCGCCGAACTGGTGGCACTGTAGTGACATAATGTCGCTGTTCTTTTTAAATGATTTGCCAGCATTGTGACACGTTTCACGTACGTTCTGTTGTGACTGATTTCAAATACCACAAACAGAAAGTTTATCGCAGAATTGAAATGAACCAATTTGCCTCCTACGTCAAGCTTTTGCAGGTGTCGTCTTGCAGCAGCGAGCGTGACACGTCATTGCTTGGCGAGTGCTTTGCACTT
>QXVZ01001481.1:0-17515 GCA_008931825.1 Phallusia fumigata
TGACACGCTGTCCTGCCTCGCTTCGGGATTCCTCGTCAAAAAGTTCGGATCCGATTTTCTTATGGTCGCTGGTTTGTTTATACTTGGGGTAAGCTGCTTGTTCCCAACGCCTGGGTGGTGAAAGTTTTCATATTCTAGCTTCCTGTTCATAGAGGTTTTCTCACCTCATATATATTTCGCCTCTTTGGATGACTGGTCGTGGCCTGATTACGTTCACGGGCGTAGCCAAGGGCCATGGCCACCCTCAAAATTTATAAACTGTACATCAAGGTAGGCTTGCCTTGTAAAAAATCTCTGTTTATATTATGGTAGGTTGCCCTTCAAAGTATCTGCGCTGAACCCGGTATTTAAACAAGAAACCGCATCACTTGAACGAAACATCCTTGGGTACACTTAGTTTTTATCCCAACATGAACATACAAGGCAGTACTTATGTGTATAACACAGAGGCGTAGCCAGCCCGAAACCAAAAGGGGAGAAAGGAGACAAATATTTCCAGTGGTAACCCACCTTGATGTGCAACTAAAGAATTTCAGGTGGTCGCCCCTTTGCCAACCCCCCTTACTGGCTACGCAAATGAAAAAAATATTTCTCCGCGTTTTGACCAACTCCTGATAATAACAACAGCGTTGGGCAGGCGCCTGCTTTGCACGCTTGGTTCTTTGAAACAAGTTTGGATTTCCAAGCAAAGTCATAAGAATGTTACGCAAGCCAACTTACAAGTACAAACCTTTTCAACCGGTCTAAAAACCAAATATTTGTTTCCACAGTTACGAATCATTCTCTACACGACTGCGACTCAAGCCTGGCACCTAGTGTTGATCGATTCGTTGCGTGGGGTGTCGTGGACAATCACGTGGATAGCTTGTTGCAATTATATCGCTTCGATATCTCCACCAGAGCTACGAGCCACCACAATGTCCGTTGCCAGCGCTTGCTTATGGGGAATTGGTGAGTTTGGTGTATTGTCGCAAAAATCTAAATAGTTGTTTTGCAAAGTTTTTTGTTCCTTGTTTGAAACGCGTTGCTCCATGGTCGTGGGTTCTAATCCCGTCTCGGTCGCTTGTGTTTTCCTGATATAAAAACGTAAGCGCCATTGCTCCAACCCAGGGGTAATCCAAATAAAAGTTCAAAACAAATATTCCATGTCAACTTTGTAAAATATTCGGAAAATCGAATAAAAAATAAGCCAAAGGAAATGCAATGAGGCAGGTAGCTCGACGGTGGACTCATTATGAGCATAACGTTTTCAGGCGTTGTTCCGCTCACCGAGGACAAAAATGAAACCAACGAACACACGACGGAAGATTGGAAATACGAAAGCCTTCTAAACTCCCTCTTTGTTTCTATATTTTTCCACAAAATCACATCTGTTATAAATAATGGTGCATCAACACTGCTCCTATCCATTCGTCACCTAATGTATTACCTTATTAACTATAAGATACCGACCGTGCCGGGATTCGAACCAACAACCCATCAACGATTTTAACCTCCATTGTGTTCAGGTTACGGGACATGTGGAATAGTCGGCGGGATTCTTTACGAGAAGTTTGGAGGGGAAAACATGTTTCGTATTTCGTTTTGCGTCATAATGTGTGCCTGTGTCGTCTACGTCGCGTTTCTCATCGTGTACCGAAGAGTTAAACGGAACACAAGCGCGAACAAAAAGAGAAATGTTACAGAATCTAAGTTTCTCACAGAACGGGAGCAATGGTGGGTACAATTTGTTGCATGAAGATTTATTTCGTGAATTTGTAGCAGAAGATTGTCCCGGTTCATTCAAAGCCTGAAAGCCATGGATGACAATACGGGATTTATTGAATTGTGCGCACCACGTTCCTCGTTACGAAGGACTGTACTGCTATCCTTGTTGAAAGCTCGTGGTACTGTCTCGCCTGTGGTTCCCAAGTGGGATGGATTTCCACTAAACAGTTATTCATGATAAGTGTAGTATTTCATTTTAGAGCAAACCTTTTAAACATCACTTTCTATCACTTCTTGACCAGTAGGGGATAAATAAAAAGTTCAAAAATAAGTGAAAAGGGGAATGCATCAAAATAGTCGGAAACCACTGGCAAAGCCCGACATGATCTAAGTACTTTGAGGCTTAAACCGTTTAATTATTGATTTTTGTTACTTTTTGTTTTAGCGAGAAGAGTGCAGTGCTGGAGGAAGAAGTGTGAAATTTTATTCTACGCCAATAGCAAATTTCAAAATTATATCATATGTTCAGTATTGCTGCAATTGTTACCAAAGATATGCACGTATATTAAACTTTGCCATTTGATCTGAACCTCTGTATTTGCGCCTGCTACTTGCTTTACCTGCAGATTAAGTTTTTACTAGATGTCTAGACGGCTTGGTCAGACAATGTCGCTCAACTTGGACCGATTTTACCACCAGGTCACGCTTGACATCCGGTAGCTAGTTAGGAAACCAGCTTTAGGTCTGTAGTCGCGAGTGTTGTCCAAACTGATTCAGGAAATACTTCACTCTTTAGGCTGCGAAAACCGCTTGAATCAGAATTGTGTAGATCATAACTCAAGACAAACGTACCCAGCGCGTCGGGGCAACTTGAAAAACAATTTACGAAGGGACTACACAAATAAGGGACATGAACTGACGGCGCTGTGATTGAGCAAAACATATATATTCCTATGTTTTAAATGGACTGATTTTGTGTCTTGCAAACTTGGTTCCATAACTGAAACTTTTCTTTAAAACGCGATCGCCGATGATGATGTTGTTTATTAGGGCCAGATATTGTCCATTATATTCACTCTCTATACGTATAGGGGTTTAAATATACGCAGTTAAGAGCGATTAGTTTAACGTTGCTAAAAAAAAAAAACGCAAGTCCAAAGCAAAACTTCAGTTCCGGTTTGTAGTTCACAGTTCATAACTGAAAATGCGACACCTATATTAAGGATCAAATATTTGCCTTTGCAGTGCAAATATAAAACAATAAATCGTAAATTATTTACCAGACCTCAACTAGAGGTAGAAGGGTGCCTCCTTGGCACAGCTCTGGTAATACGATACCATGCGCAGCAATTAGATTACCTTCGGCTGTATTGTGCTGTCAGCAATGGATATAGGACAAGGATAGTTGTCAATTGAAAGCCGGTCATTTTGGTGTCTGGAAAACCGGGTGAACGCTATGGATTCGTCATCAATACATTCGCTGCATTCAAGTCTTAGGAATAGAAACGATCAGACCGACAAACGAAGCACAGAGAACGTTAATTTGGCCTTCATTCCATTCAAGTTCATTTACTTCTGCTTTTTTGCCGGTAAGTATAACTAAACCAGTTGTCCATTGGTTTATTTTGCAGACTTGTGACCAAAACTGTGTAAAATTGGTGTTAGCTTGGCTGTAAAAAGACCAATGAACCAGGCAAAAGATAACAGTTTACTGGACTATTCACTTGTAGCCTTTAAAAAATTTGGTTCTAATTCCCAGTTGTACAACAGCAAATCTTTAAAACAAAGGCAAATCAAAAGAAATGTGTGGTTTTACCTCACCAAAAGATATGTCACTTGTCTCAAATAGCCTGACATTACCAGAAAAAAACCAACGAGACAAGATTGTCTTATCTGGGCTCACCTGATTAATAATCATTACCACACGTTGCTTGAAAACTGGGGTTTGGAAATGAACCGTTTAGGCCACAACCAACACTAGCACAGGAAAGTATAGCTAGGTTAGGACTTTTGAGGTACAAATGTAAGCACCTCTTAGTTTTGTATAATCCTGATGTGCGTTGTAAAGGTAAATAATTTCAAAATACAGATCAACTTACGCTTTAAAACACTACGTTGCCCGCACATAGCGTATCACAGATCGCATTGTGAAGTGCTCTTCAGTGAAGTACGTAGGGTGATAAAAGTACAACGTATCTAATGCTATGTTGCATTTTGGCTGCAGTATACTGACAAAAACTGTACTGAGCAAGTTATTCACATCCTTTTTTGTGTTATTTAACTGATGTAATACAAATATCTAGGTCAAAGTTCAGTCATGTTTCGTCCCGTCTTCATGAAACACCTTGGTATGTCGACCACCCAGAACGGGATAATTTACGCCGTTGACCGGGTTCTTGGCATCGTGTTCCCGCCGATCCTTGGCGCGATCTCTGATAAGAGCAAGCGTCCCAAGACAGTACTTGTATGTCTTCTACTAAGCGGGGCAATACTATGTGCGGCACAGTGCTTTTTGCCCGGTGAAAATCAAAGTAAGTTGAAGCAAAGACGTTTGCAAAAGCAAAGTGTAAATAAAACTTTTAAAATATTACTTTGTTAACAAAAGTTACCCACACCACAACCTGTAGTAAGATATCGGTTTAATATTTTGTTGTATGACACATTGAGGGTGCAATTTCTTAAATTTTAAAGCTGGATTTGACCAATATTCTGTTAAAAGCAATTTTCGAAAACCTTTGATTATGGTTCGATAAAAATTTCCCACACCCTTTTGGCGTCAACGGACAGAGCGTTCCCAGTCGTTTTCAACAACCTCCCACCTCTTTACGTTGTGTCAAAGTATTTCAAAAGTAACTCGCTAGTACTGATATGTTCCACTGGCAACTATATTTCAGATTTGTGGCATTGTTATCAGCTGCAGTGCAATGGCTCGGCGGTTGTAAGTGATGCAGCATGTTTTTGGGAAGACATGGAACTCGTCATCAACAAGTCAGAATCACAAAACGCATACGAACACTGCAAGTTGCTTAAAAACCGAACGACCGTATCAACATTAACATCGAACCGCTCTTCGAACTTTTCGTGCGCATGCCTCACCGATCTGGGCGAAACGACAGACCGGTATGACGTCACATTCTGGAGTTTACTCGCCCTTACCTTGCTGTCATCCATTTCGGTGTTCAGCGCAAGCGGCCTGCTCGACGCGCTCATCTTCTATAAGTTCACAGTGCGAAAGCGACACAAGTTTGGATATCAACGCATGTGGGGAGCAGTTGGGTTTGGAGTTGGAGCTTTGACTGTTGGGTATTTAAAAGGTGGGAATCGATCATGCTCTTGTATATTATAGTTTGAAGTAAACTTACAAAAACACTACTGCCAGAGAACGTATTTATTTTCAGTGAATATATTGCAATGCAAACGTTTTGACAATCGCTGTNAGTCTATGGTTCGTCAAGCTGCAGCAGATAATCAGTATCAGTAAGCAAACTTTATCTATATGACCGTTGCTTCATATTAGTACGTAACATTGGCATCGACTTTTGTTTATTTGCATAGATTTTTGCCAGCCTAACTTTTGTATTTTAGTTTTAGGGATGTTGCAGTAGAATGCCCTGGCAGTGAGCACGATGCACAAGTGTTAAGAAAATCAACAATCCACAAAACGCTGCCAGACGGCCCAAGGTTAAACAAACAACAACCGCACTGTTATTTTATTAATATTCCTGTTGTTTTTTTGTGAAGGGTCATTCTGTGATTGGTGGAACAGCAATTCCCCTTATGGTTTCGGATGATGCTGCCTACCCAATACTTTCTTGGTAATGAGCAGGAAAATTGTAACTACCGCTATAGCCATCGGTGGCGCATTTTGAAACGAACTTAAGACATTAAAATCGACAAGGTACTGTTAGTTTGAGGGGTTGTTGCGTTTTACACAATATATGTGAAGATGCANATTGGTGTCGAGTAAAGATTGGTTGGCTTATGTAGAGAGCTCTGGCACCTATCAAATTGCCGCCACAGCCCTGGATGAACTAGAAAAGCAAACTAACATGAAGTAGTTGTAGATAACGAAAATTGGCATCTTTATTGCGTTTCGAGACACAAACTGACCAAAGAAAATGTTTTTGTTCTTCAAAAACCATTTAGGAGAGTACCAGAAAAATATTTTTTTAGTACGCTAGGTGGACATGGTCTTGTGCGCCAGGTTGCAGTTTATATCGGTATGTAGGTCCAACGCCTTTTAAAGGCAATCCATCAAAGTGACTTTCACGGGATTCGAACCTACGACGCTTTCATGTTCGAATACCGATTAAACAATGTATATCTGTATTTTGGTCGACCGCCTCAGACAAAGTTCTCGAGACTGTTACTAACGCTTTTGCCCCCTCTTGTGGTTGAAGCTCATCGCAACTGACATCCGCATGGTGTTCTTCGCTCTCTACACAACAGCACTGGGTTACGCCCTAGCAAGCGGGGAAATCTACCTGTTCTGGTTGGCCGAGCAAAAGTTCAACGCTCCGGGCTCCACGCTTGGTTGGCTAATAGCGGTCACGTGTTCTCTCGACACGATCATGTGCGTGTTGTCGGGATCAGTGCTGAGAAGGGTCAAAGCGGAAAAAGTTATGTCCGTTGGTCTATTCTTACTTGGGGTAAGTAAGACTTAGAAAAGAACGTGGAGTTATTGCGGTAACGTTTGATGAATAAAGCTTGTCGCCTTAAAAACTATTTGGGCCAGTAAATTTTAAATGAAATGACATAATTTTATTCATATCCGCAAATAAAGCATTTTGTGCGTTGATGGTCCAACAGAAACTATAAACGCTTCTTTGTGTAAAAGACATTAAAAATGTGTTATTTTCAGCCTCAATAGCTTCTAGAAAATTCTAACAAGAAATTCCCCCATTTTCAGCTCCGCTTATTTTTCTACACGACCGCGACTGAGACCTGGCATCTGCTCGTCACTGAAGTTTTGTTACGTGGGGTGTCGTGGACGATCACGTGGATAGCTTGTTGCAATTACATTGCTTCGATATCTCCACCTGAGCTGAGAGCCACCACAATGTCCGTTGCCAGCGCTTGCTTATGGGGAATTGGTGAGATTGGTGTTGTCGCAAAAAGCTAAAGAGATGTTTTGCAAAGATTTTTGTTCCTGGTTTGAAACGCGTTGCTCCATGGTTGTGGGTTCTAATCCCGTGTGGGTCGCTTGTGTTTTCCGGAGCAAGAAACTGAAACGGAATTGCTTCAGTGGACTCGGTAGGTTGACCCAAACTGAAGTCACCAACAAATCTTGATTGTGGGGAATCGTTGAAATGGGTATTGTCGTGAATAGTAGAGTTGTTTTTGCAAATTCTTTGTTCCTGGTTTAAAACGCGTCATTTTTTGCTTTATTTTTCAACTTATTTACGCGCACAGAACCCCCCCCCCAACGAGGATTAATAAGAGAGATTCGAACCAACAACCCATCAACGATTTTTAACCTCTATTGTGTTCAGGGTACGGTACATGTGGAATAATCGGCGGGATTCTATACGAGAAGTTTGGAGGAGAAAACATGTTTCGTATTTCGTTTGGCGTAATAATGTGTGCCTGTGTCGTCTACGTCGCGTTTCTCATCGCGCACAAGCGATACCGTACCTCTCAAAGAGACGTAAAAGTCGAGGAACTGAAATCGCTTCAGGATATAAATGGCAACATACCAGGTATAATGCAAATACGTTGATATGGTTGATACTGTTGCAGGCATGTAACCTTGTACATCGATGCTTTGCACAAAACGCGAAATGTCAATCTAGGGACAACTTAACTCGTAAAAAACTTTTTTTATTCTAGATAAAGAAGCAACTTGTTCCGCTGACATCTAAACCACCGCTGTGAAGGCACGTGCATTGAATAATAGTAACACACAATTTACAGTCGATGACATTTCGTTAGTATTTTTCTGGCAGTGAGTGAGGACGGTTGTTTTCTATGGTACAAGCGTACAGGTGCTTTTCGGCACTAGAAATCGTTAAAGGCCCTGTATGGTTTAAAATGCTTGGTTTGCAGAAACTGACTCACAGTTTCTTTCACCACTATCGCATTGCTTTGTCTTTAAATCTTGTCATGACTTGAGTTGCTGGTATTGACTCTGACAAACAGACAAAACCAATTTCTTTAACTATTAACGCCTTTGCGCCGTGTAAAGTTAGATGTTCTGTTGTGTTTCTCCTGCTCAGTCCTCCCCGATTCCANAGGCATGTAACCTTGTACATCGATGCTTTGCACAAAACGCGAAATGTCAATCTAGGGACAACTTAACTCGTAAAAAACTTTTTTTATTCTAGATAAAGAAGCAACTTGTTCCGCTGACATCTAAACCACCGCTGTGAAGGCACGTGCATTGAATAATAGTAACACACAATTTACAGTCGATGACATTTCGTTAGTATTTTTCTGGCAGTGAGTGAGGACGGTTGTTTTCTATGGTACAAGCGTACAGGTGCTTTTCGGTACCAGAAATCGTTAAAGGCCCTGTATGGTTTAAAATGCTTGGTTTGCAGAAACTGACTCACAGTTTCTTTCACCACTATCGCATTGCTTTGTCTTTAAATCTTGTCATGACTTGAGTTGCTGGTATTGACTCTGACAAACAGACAAAACCAATTTCTTCAACTATTAACGCCTTTGCGCCGTGTAAAGTTAGATGTTCTGTTGTGTTTCTCCTGCTCAGTCCTCCCCGATTCCATAATAGATAACCGAACATTTAATTAAGTTTGCAAGACGGACAGGTTTTTCACTTTTTTTACGTTGTACGGTGACAAGGATGTGATTCCTCAGAAGTTTCAAAACACGTTTTTAATGCTGGATAAAAAAACGAGCAAAGAGGTTTTACCTATTACGTCATACAAACACGCAAAGTTTTCTAACTACGTCATCACAGAAACGCGTAAAAGTTTTCTACGTCACACAGACGAGAAAAAGTTTTCTGAATATCACGTCATACAAACGCAAGACAATTTTTTGGCTCATACGTCACACAAACATGAGAAAGCTTTCTGACTACTACGTCACACAGACGAGCAAAAGTTTTCTAGATATTACGTCACATAAACGCGCGAAAGGTTTCTCACTGTTACATCACACAAGCACGAAATACGGGTGGTAAGCAGGAGGCTTTGAATTGACGGGAAGTGCAGTCAAGAGCACAGAGGAAGTTTGGTTGAAGCTGATGATGGGTCTGTTGTTTATTGAGCAGTTTGCGCGATAGGTTAGAAGGCAATAACAAGTTATAACTCAACATGAATGCAAGCACTGCAGTAACAGACATTCATCAGACTGTAAGCTGGGTAACGGCGACCACTGTATCTATAATTTGCTGGGTTTTACTGCTGTGGATTTTAACTGGTCTGCTGTGTTACGGAGTAAGGAACAACAAATGGAACATTAGCGTTGGAGCAACAGCGGACGAACGCAACGGTTTGATCCTCTACACTATCGCAGTGATAGCTGCAGCGTTTAGCATGATCCACACAACAATCAATATAATTACCTACAGCTTTGGCTACAACGAAGGAACTTTAAAAGTTTGCACTGTCGGTGTGCTGCTATCTGTCGAGTTTTTCGCCTTTACAATGTCATGGACTTATTTGTTCCTGTGGTTCAGGCAGCGGGCAATCTACAAGCACACACTATTCAACCACCTCTACACGCCACTGGTGAGGACGATCAGCTGGTGCAGTCTCATTCTAATGCTTGTCGGTATAAACACGGCCATAATCCTCTACAACAGTTTTAGTGAATTTAAGGTCACCAACATGGGCTGTGTAAACGAGGGAGCGCATTGGCCAGCGCTTTACGGAACTGCAGTAAATGGAAGTGGACAGATCGCCATGTTCCTGTTATTCCTATATCCTGTTACGAATATCCCGACCGTTCGCAGTGCGTGCCGTATTATCAGGATTTTGAAGCGCACAACAGTTTGCACAGCGTTTTGTGTGGTAAGCGACCTGACTGCAGGAATCTACGTTGGTGTATCATCGGAATCAAACAAGATCGGACTGGCGTTTTACAATTTCAACTTGATTTTGAACATGGTAGCGGTGGTAATAACTTTCGAGACATGGTCCGGTATCATTTTGTCTCCCTGCAGAATTGTAGCAGGCAGCGAAGAACCGCCGGTCACACATGAGAACTGACAAGTTCAAGTTTTGCTTTTGATCTATTCAGTATTGAGATTATGCTGTTTTAAAAGAACTTTTTAGTAGCAACTGCAGGACAATTAGGCAACGATGACTGTACGGTACATGGAGTCGATTTTTTAGATGATATGTTTTGCATGCATGCCTGTATGGTGCGCTTATTCATGCAAGATGTTTTTAAATCATGCCTATTGTAATGTCAAAAAAACAATTGTATTTAAAAAAGCATCGAAGGAAATTGTAAATTGTTTCTTTTTTAACCAAGTATTAGGACAGAGGTTCCAAATTTTTTTCATGCATTCCCCCTTTGCTAATTTTGGAACTTTTTATTCCTCCCCTACCATACAAGAAGTGATAAAATAGTATTAAAAGGTTGGTCTACCTTTACAGAAATACAACACTTACAATGAATAACTTAACTATAAAGTGGAAATTCCTTCCCTCAAAGCACCCAATTCCTTCCCAGTTAGGAACCACTGTATTAGGCCATCTTAAAAATGCAAACGGGTGACAGTTAGCCTGGAAACAGCAGAAGTAGAATTTGGGTACAATCAGTAAAGCTGTAGTCAAGTCAAGTTTTCATTGTCACTTCATCAATTCGTCATCGTTAAAAGGTTTCATAAAACAGCAAATCGAAAAACCCATTGGTTATCTAGTCAACTGTCCTGTCCTGTAGTACAGGCAACAGCGTGGCCAAGTTATGTTGCAGATTGTGCTTATCAGAAAGCTTTGTCACATCGACAGAAAAGTCTATCAGAAGAGTATACACTTCCCAAATGTAACCAAAAAAACTAAGAAACCACGGAAATCATGTAAAGACTAACGGGTGTTAAATGCTGTTAAGTAACGCTGTGGCATTATCTTTGATAAGCTTAAACAAAACAGTGATAATTAGCATTTGAAAACATCTATTAAGTAAAAGACAACAGAAACTTTTGTGAAATACCAAATTAATGCCAGCCAAGGCTACAAGACTAAACCAGAAAAGAAGAAACACATATTACCTTGCAAGTCCCTCTCCTTTGCTCAAGATGCGACTGGCTCATATTGATGTTGCGTCACAAAAATGGACGACATCCACAACCAGTGGATATTTACGGTGGTACTAAACACCGCATGGTACCGCATGGTACCGCATGGTACCGCATGATACCGCATGATACCACATGGTACACCGCATGATATCTTAGAAAGGTGCGTGAAACCCGATCAAAGGGTATAACGCATGATATCCCCATGACCCCATGGGTGTGTACGAGGCCCCATGGGAGAGTACAAAGACCCCATGGGAGTGTACGAAACCCCATGTAAGATGCGGTATCATGCGGTGTTTAGTACCACCCGATATTTATCCGTCTTGGCGACACCGTTATATATTTTCAAAACATTGTCTGTTAACAGAGATCTTAAATCGTAAAAATGAACTGGCAAGGGCGTTTGAAATTTCTTCAAAAGAGGATTTAGGGCACTTTCCGCCATGCAAACTTTTTCAGCTTAAAAATATTTAAGCGCTTTCAAGGGAAATAAGTCAACTTTTATTTCGATCATAAATAAAGGATATCGACCAAAAAACGTTTTTATTTGTAACTAATGTAATAAGTTACCAATCGGCAGGATGACTGCTTTGCTATTTCTATTTAGCAGTATTTCAATAAGAAGCTACTTTCACGCTAAAATAAACCTACATTTATTCAAAATGCATTAAAAGCAAAATTGATTTTGGTCCAAATATATAGATATTGTTGAAAAAAAGTAAGCACACAGATACAAAAGTAAACATTTACAACACAACAATAAGGTAAAAAAAGTGTGTTTAAGGGACATAAGGTGGTGGCTCGGAGCCAGAGTGTGCTATTGATGTCCAAGCAGAATCACTCTCATCACCAGATTCCTGTTCAATCAGCCTCTCAGCTTGTTCCTCTTCCTCAGTGGGATATTGTCGCATTAAATTTGATGCTGTGGCCAGCACAGCAATTCCACCAGCAGCTGCTACTAGGTACACTCCTGTACCGAAAGAAACTTTTACAGCACTACCCCTGTACATCCGCTCGTTGTTTTGGATGTAATAAATCTCTTGTGATGTCCAGTAGCAAAAACCAATAACTGTTGCCGCGAGTAACACTAAAACAAAGATTAAAGAAATTAGCTTAATGCAAAGCATGGTACACAAGACATACACAAAGTAAGGCGCAACAAAGCTCCTCAACTAATATTAGCATTAGCATTGGTCCAATTGGACAAGGTCATTGTTAGAGAAGGTCCTGGGCTATTACTGCCCAGTCAGGGTTGTAATAAGCCATTAGGGGGGCATGCAAACACGTCTTGGCGAGTCTTTTTGTGCTCTTCGTGTATATTAGGCCATTGTAACTTCAGGTAAACCAGTCAAAAGATGCAGTAACTTGATTTCGTCTAAAAATCTCTCTCTCCTTAACCCACACTTCCTATTTTAAATGAAAGTATTTTTCTATTCTGGACTCAATCTGACTACACCACTAAAGGGTCTGAATTCAAACTGCAGTCCACCAGATAAATAACCCTGACCTTATGCAACCTTTCATGGAAACTGCTGTCACTGTTTTGTATAAGTAGTGTTGAGAAAATGATGATCCTTACCTGTAAAGATATATCCAAAAGAGTAACGCTTCATAATTTTCCAAAGTGCTTTTTTGCGGGGGGCGATAATGTCCAAAATGAATGAAAACAAACTTGCAATGATTGCCAGAAAACAAAACAATATGATAACTTGTATCAGGGTAAGTGCTGTAGCATTGATGCAATTGCTGTATGTATTGCCTGGTAATAACAAATGTAATTAAAAAATAACTTGTAATATGTTATTGAATAAACCAAGCATTACATAACTTTCTTTTGGCCATAAAGGCTACAATTTTTAAGAACATCTGTAATTCAAAAATGATCAACTTCCAAAATAGCAAAAATGTTATTCTAACCGCAATACTTTACAATTACACTTAACAATGTCTGGACACTTCTATAATGATTTAAGTGTCATACCTCCCTGTCATGTACTTAGTGACAGAGTTCTGAGTTGAAAGTTTCTAAGCACAAAAATACAGAACACAAGGTACATGACTCTTTAAAGTTGGGTATAAAACACAAACAAATTGTAAAATAAACAAATTTAAATACCTTTGTTTACATTTTCACAGTCTGCATCTTCGAGTCCGACAAGCCCAAGCTCATCCATACTCATTTTACCAAAAAATGTATTTACACCAATATATTGATGGCAACACTTTCCTCCACCCAGTGTAAACCATACTGGCTCAACAAGGCTCGAGCATAGAACAACAATTGTTGCTGTACCCAGAACAGCAGACAAAATATTTTTCTCCTTAAACTTTCTTGAGGATGAAGGAAACCTTGACCTTGCCGACAGGTTGTTTGAATTGTCAGCTCGTCGAAACATTGTCTTTACCCGTTTTTTTTTTGTACTATTTTAGATCAGCCATTGCACAAAATAATTGATCTAAACTACAAAAAATACATTAAATATAATATGTGTACAGAAACTTGTCCAAAACATAGTTTATTATGATCTAAGGACCTCTGAATAAGTTGTCAGGTTACCTCATTTTGACTGCGCTTGAATATCTTGACAAATGAACTTCAGTTCAACTAAATTTTGGTCAGATTTGAACAGTCGAATTGATTTACCATTTTCAGCAAACTCCGATGCAACATAAACTGTATCTTGAAAAGGTGGTTAATTAGAAACTCTGTTTTGCCAGATCAATGTATGTACTTTTGCCTGGACTAGTAGGACGTCAAAAGCAATCCACGTTAATTTTCTACAAAAACCACAACTAACCATATGCAGGTAACCTTGAAAACTAATTATCAGATCATCACAAAAAAATCAAGCAACAAACCAAACAAATCGCAGCGACGAAAAACTGCTTGTTCTTTCTTTTTCAGGAGTCAGGCCTATGTCTGACGTCATGTTGTTCGGATGAGTAATTCGTCATAGCTGATTTACTTGTCACGTGATGATGACGCGTTTTACGTCNCTTGTTCTTTCTTTTTCAGGAGTCAGGCCTATGTCTGACGTCATGTTGTTCGGATGAGTAATTCGTCATAGCTGATTTACTTGTCACGTGATGATGACGCGTTTTACGTCAACAGTAAACGAACGAAGAAGGCTCGTGACATATACATCACGTGATCTTCATGAAAAAAGGGGAGCCTAAACAAATATAATGGAGTTAATAAGTGACTGGAGATTCCACTTGCAAACCAAAAAGCTCAATTCTGCGACGCGAAAGTCTGCTGTTGAAAAGGAATTATAGTAAAAAACAAACCTATTGTTTTTATATTGCAGCGTAAATTAAAAAAGAGCATTTCTACAGCTTACACTGTTTTTGAAGTCAAGTCCCCAAAAATGTCAAAAAATTCAAAAGGTAATTGTGTGTTAAGTTTTGCTAGTTGTAAAAAATTTGGCAATCAAAATGAGATANTCTGCTGTTGAAAAGGAATTATAGTAAAAAACAAACCTATTGTTTTTATATTGCAGCGTAAATTAAAAAAGAGCATTTCTACAGCTTACACTGTTTTTGAAGTCAAGTCCCCAAAAATGTCAAAAAATTCAAAAGGTAATTGTGTGTTAAGTTTTGCTAGTTGTAAAAAATTTGGCAATCAAAATAGGATAGGATTAATTACAGTTTTCTAAATTCAAGTGGATGTCTATGAAAAGTTTATGATTTAATATTTGTGGTTTATTTCACATTGTTAGTGCCCCCTGGTAGTTACCCAGCCCAACAAGCGGGTCCATCTTACCCACAAGCACCACAACAAGGTAGGTTACTTTCAATTTGTTTGGCAAAAACCTTACTTTCTGTGAAAGAAATTATGTTTAACCCAGTAACAGAAAAAAGCAGTTAAAACCATGCCTTTGTCGAATGAGTAGTAATAGAAAATAAAATATTATGTTAACAATTTTGGAAAGTTACAATGCGACAAGTGACAATGTTACAAAACTTCAATCATGGAACCAAGACAAATGATCAAAAAGATGGCGATATATAGCGACCCATAAAATTTGTTGTGCGCCCCTAGTTTGGGAAGCCCTGGGCTAAAACATTATGGTGCTTTTGCAGGGAAAACATGCTATATTAAAGTGAAGCCTGGCCTAGCAGAAAAAAATAGTGTTTAAATTTACACGTTTTCAATATTTTAGGTGGACAGTATGGTGGAGCACCACCCCCCTATGCACCACAAGGCCCAAGCCAGCAACCTGGGGCAGGATACTATCAACAAGCCCCACAGGGATACGCTCAACCCCCGCAGGGTTACCAACAACCACCCCCAGGATATGGGCAACCACCACAAGGATATTACCAGCAGCCCCCACAACAACAATATGTAGGCTTGTGTTATTTTTGTGCCATTAGGGTTAAAATAACTAAACCATTTATGCCCGTAATGGCTGCGCTGTCAAGTTGTACACTACAGTGCAGTTTAATTGATGCATTTTTTATTCAATAAGTTGAAGACACCAGATATAGTCTGAACAGCCTATTTAAATCATCTTAAACTTTGTTCAAAATTAATTTTTAAAGTTGGTGCATCAATGTGGTGAAGTGCATTAGATTGCAGTACAGACGGGCAATATCACAATCAAGTTTTTTGCTTAAGTAGAAAAAGTAACAGTACCAAAATACGTTTATATTGCAGCCACCACAAAATGCACAGTATTATGGAATGCCCCCACAAGCTGTTCATGTGAAGAATGGTTTCGATGCTGGTGCAAGATTTGATGTTACACCACCGTCCATCCCAGTAAGCTCTTAATAGTCAAAATTTAACACAAATATGTCCATTTTGAGCAGTGGTTCTTCAGCTTTTTTCACTTTCCCTTATTTAATTTGTCTACATTGCTAGTTCTGCCATACTTAACATAAATCAGTGCTACTTTAAGCTGACAGGATACAGCTAATTACCCAACCATGCGGGTATGTGACCCATAGGATAAGAACCATTGGTTTAGGTGAATGTATACTTCAAGACTTCTACTTACAAACCAGATTGTTTTAAGAGGTTATTGTAGCATGTAGGAAGCTTGTCCCTTTGGTAGACAATGCAAAACTGTATATTTTATCATTTAAACTTGAAGCAGGTTCTTACCAATATCGTGAGCAATGCAATTAAATGTTGTTGTTCCTCTGCAGCCTCCACCCCCAGGCTGTCTGCCAACTGCAGGCCAAGTTGCTGCAGCACAAGGCCAAAATGTTGTGATGACAAAGAAGAACGATAATTATGTTGTCGGAGGTTCTGATGGCGGCTATGTTATTTTCTAAACAAAGACACAAACGATTTGCACAACTTTTATAATTGCATCTGTATTGTATGCTAAAATGTTGGTTTTTCATCTTTGTGTAGCAATTGGCTAAAAAGCACAAAGCCCTAGTTAACTCCAATACATTCAGAAAGTTTCTTCCATCTTCAGTCACTGTACCACCAAAGATATGTGTGTATGTTTGTGCTTGGTCGTTTCAAGACGTACAAGACAGTTGCATATATTTTGTATTGTTGCAAACGTCATGTCATTGTGCTCGTAAGGACAGAGTTTGTGTTCCACACAAGTTCAGTCATTTGGGACAGAAGTTTTTCCAGTTGTTGATTTTTAGTGTAGAGTTGTTGTTCCAATTCTCGTTTCCTTTTATCCAATGCCTATAAAAGTTGTAAATACTTCTTTAATAATTGTTCATAGTGCACTTGATTTAATATGAATGGATTAAAAGAACCAAACAACAATTTGAAATGATGTTTAATATTTGGTAATGAAAACAAAAGTATGTCAAGGTGAAGAATGTTAAAGCGACAATTGTAAGTAAGTTCTGCATCAGCATCAGGGAATATAAGGCTGGAAAAAATGTGATTGCGATGCGTTTTTTTAACCAAACTAATTTTATGCAACTGTAACATTTTTGCACCTGTTCCTTTGCTGACTTTAGACTTTGATCTTTTTCCTTTTCTTCACTAAAAGTAAATAGGTTTTATTTTTTCGAAATACCACAACTGTTCATAGTTTTAAGTACAAATTCTCTGGGCCATAAAACAACAAGTTTTAATATGCAATTATTTGAGTTGAGGTTGAAGTCTTTGTAACACAACTGCACTAAAACAATTTTCAGGCTGCAAATAGCAAAAAAGGAATATTATGTAGCACAAAAAAGTGAAGGCCAAAATTGGGGAATCAATGTTAAATGTGCTGCAGCAACACCATTGTTAAGGCATTATGTGACTTTGACCCATATCAGAGAGTTTCGTGTATTGGGGAACCAAGACAATTACTGTTTTACCAAAACTAAAAAAGCAAAAATCTTTTTTGCACAAAATTATACATAGAACATGCTACAAAATTAGTCAAGCAAAACAAACTGAACTCAGCTCAAAATTGACTATCGATAATGTAACGATAATTAAATGACCAGATTATTATATTCTCCAATTCTCTAGAGTAGACCATACCATGCATAACATATTATGCCACTGCAAAGATGGAAAAAATAAAACAAATTTACCTGTCTGGTCCACACAGAGGAATGAGAGATTGCGTGGTTGGTTGGCCATCAACCAAATGCTTGTGACACTCATTGTAAATCACACGT
>QXVZ01001484.1:0-10614 GCA_008931825.1 Phallusia fumigata
AAGCTAGACTGACACAGTTCATAATCTGCATAACCGATCTCAAAATAACGACCCCCGACGACTCTATAAGGCAGCAGAACCGTGAACAGAAATAATCTCTCCATGCAGTGACAAGCCAAACAATTTAATGCCAAAATATTCGCCGGCCGCTAAGTCTTAAAAATTCCACTACACATGTCGAGCACCGCTGTAGACGGAATGAAAACAATTCGAGAGCGCTCGTCACGCGAGAGAGGCGGAAGAAAAAAGGCGATGACGTATTTGTAAACATTGCACGGTTGTATTTTTGCAGAAAGTTGAGGAATTTTTTGGTGCAATTCTGGTGCAAATGCAGTTGTGACACCAGCAGACCCACAACTGATTTGTCTACAGCGTAATGTTTACATGTTCATCTTCTTTTTCATTGTTGGGTACATTTTTTTGCTGCGATTTTGAACGAAATGTTGTTTAGGTTCTGCTACAGCACAAATACTGGTTATCTAAGTTTTGTTGTGATATTAACAATGTTGTTTCAAAACATACTGATTTATTCTTACTTACGTTTGCTGTTAGACATAAGTGTTTGGTATAAATTACTTGTATCGCTCCCTAAAACATCGTCCAGCCTTTACTTAAGGAATCGTTATATTATTTATGTTCGACTCTTTTTACAAATGCATTAGCAACTACTTTTGCTTTTTATTTTGCAACAATCCATATTTATACAACCATCCTAAGTTTAAGCGTGCACTAAAACCCGTAAACGAGAAAGTTAAATGTTTCAAAGTCCAAGTTTGCGGACTCGCAGCTTCTGCATTCTGAATCACAATAGTATGAAGTCCATGTGAGCATTACACGTGCACGTTTTATGTTGGGAAGCAGCGAATGTTTAATATTAGTTGATGATTGACATACTACGTTACAGTTCTGGGATTGAAACTGAAAGTAAAATTTGACGAAACTATTTGCAAATCCATGGTGACGTCGTTTTCAAAAAAGTGTTTATGTAAAAATGGGTAATGTGACAAAACCCACATCATTCGGAGAGTAACGAGTACTTTGCAACATTACGAGTAGCGAGTACTTTGTAAACTGACTCGGCGAGTAACGAGTACCTTGTAACTTCACTCGGCCATCAGTTATACCGTCAACTTAAGGTTTTGACCCTTTACGTTGAAGCGCCCGGACGTTACTAGAAATAAAACATTTGTTGCAAAATCCACCACAAGTTTTTGTGTTGTATCACGCAACTTGTCTTGTGTTTTACAATTAACATGCAGGGATCTAAAGAAGTTAGATAAAGTCGAGATGACAAAAGATCGTTAAAAAACAACGCCATTTAGTGAGAGTTGGCATATACAGGCAGCACGCGAACACTTGTTACGAGTCTGCTGTTGACTTGCCTGCTATGTCCTGATTACGATTCATTTTTTAAATCCTAGGCTTAAAATTCACACGCATTAAGTTCGTTCGCGACCGTCCGTCGCAATAGTGTTTTTACAAGTTCGCGACCGTCGATTTCCAGAAACGCAAAATAAACACAAAAGATATTTTGCTTTTTGGTCCTTAAAAACATCGCCGCTAGATGTCGCACCGTCGCAATATTTTCGAGTGCTCAGAAAAACACAGGATTTATTTTAACTTTTTCAAAAAAAAATATTTGCAACATGTGCTATCGTAAAAAGCGGTTGCGTGACCAAAATGTTATGGTTGACACGGAATGAAAAATAACAAACATGTAATTTTGAAAATTTGTCCTAAAGTTGGTAAATTTAAAAATCTTGTTAAATCTAGGTTACGTAAAGCACGTTAAAAATGGTCCGATATCACAAACATGTAGTTAAACTCAAAATGTCTGCCAAACAACTGAATATATAACATNATTTTCGCAACGATTTCACCTGTAGATTCAAAAACTCCGGGCCAAAAAACATGCCGATATTAATCGAATGGGATTTTAAGGATGTTCTCTTGCAAAACAATAATCTAGTTTTGATTTCATTTTTTTTCATTTGAACAACATTATCACCATAAAAAATGATGACGAGACAAGAGTTTATTGTAGTAAGCTTACCGTTGATTATTTTCAACTCGATCGCTCGTCTTTTCCGCATCACAGGTGGATTACAAATATAAGCCATCCGTCCACATGTTCTCTTCAAACCCGGTCCGCACTTACGCGTCCACTTTCGTCTGAGTTTAAAAATCAAGATGAGTTTGCTTAAAAATCAACCGAATGTTTGGAACGCGTTTTGGAATTGTAAAACTTGTGGTTTGTGGCTCGAACCGCAACGAGACCAAATTTTTGACTCCAAATTTTTTTTGTTTGAAAATTACTTTTAATATGATAAACGACAAATCTCCCGATAATGTAGTCAGCACAATCATTAGTAAAGTATGTTTTCAAACTATGATAACAATAACACAAATAAATTAAAAACACGTCGTTTGTTGCAACATTTTACGGTGTAGCTGCGGCGCGTTTAAACTTGATCCACCAATTGTGTCCTTCACTTATTTGCGCCTGATAACGTCGCGCAGCTATTTCCGGCTTGGTGATTGTTTAATTCAATTGTGTCGCTATGTTTTTTTTAACAAGAGAAATAAATTGAACCCAGCATGGAACAAAATTATTATACACGCTTGTAATAAATTAATCTTCAGCGACTTTAGCACTTAATTGCTCACTCGTGAAAATATTTTCATTTACCTTATTATTCCATCTTCCCCTTTTCTTAATCCGTACAGCCGATATCTCACAGCTGTCGAATCACAAAAACCGAGCAAACAAAAAATTGCGAACATAAAAACCGCCACAAATCGCATCCTGGATTTCACGCAAGATCCTGAAGTCAGTTAAGTTGCTTTGCTCTCTGCATTAAAGTTGTGTGATGATCCGCTCAGGGTACGAGCTTCTTATATCCTTGGCGTTTTTCGCGGGCCCAATGCTGTGGGACTTTCTCCTTACTCTGCATCTATGCACCGACATCGTGTTTTTCACACCTCTCTCTCTCGGTCTGAATGTCGGGGCGCGAGGGTTTAACATAATTTCACGACTCATTTGCGAACGTTCGGCGGCGTTGCGAGTTTCAATCTCCGGTCGATTTGCGTTGTGTAGTCCCGTCTTGCACGATATGATGCGTGCAAACCATGTGTTACGTGTGTTTGCTATAACAAGAGGTTAAACATAAATCATGCTAAAGGTATACTTGGTCCAAATAGTTCTTAAAAGGTTTCCTAATAACTTATGCCTTCATCAGTGATACAATAGGGATTGTCCCAGATACTGTTGTCATCATCAGGAAACGTAGAATATGTTTTACACACAAGTACTGGCTTTGTTTCTTCCTATTGAGACAATTTAAACCCGTGAATTGTGTATCTAAATGATTTATACCATTGTGAAAAGCCAATTAGGAACATGTAAAACGGCGAATTTAAAATTCTACGAACCACTATCTAAATTGGATGGACTGGGACAACTTGATAACAATGGACGGTCGCAAAGGAGCCTAAAGCTTGAACATAGAAAATTAACCCAAAACAAATTGAAATAGCTAATTTTCCCCATAAACGTTTTTATTTAAATCAACAAGGCAGTCTAAATTTTACTTGTCATAAATATTTTTTATTCTCAAGTGTACAGGACTTTTTTATTATTACAGTGTGTTTAACTATAGTGGAATGCTTGGTGTATAACTTCGGGCGTAATACATATTTCTATCATTCATTACCAGTCAACCTCAAACATTGTAAAACCATGTCAAAACATTTCTTGACTTTGTCTAAATAAAGTAAGTAGCTGGGATTTATCTTGCAATATTTTGTCGTAGTAAGTTACCCATAACGAAAACATGGAAGAATTGTGATGACAGATAAACGATTCACCGCCTTAAAATTTCTACCCGGGTGGTAACGTCTAAAATAGCAGGTGTGCTGAATAATAATAGTCTGGACTCCAAATGACCATCGTCCCCAGACCACAGGCTTCTAATTGGACTGACTGGACAGTAGTTGGTTGACGGTTATTTATGCTGAACGGGTAGGGCTGAGTGTCGCACATGATAAAAATGGAGAAAAATATAAAAATAAAGTTTGTGCAGTGTTTGTTCACAACAGAGCCCATAGTGCTGAAGATTCAAATCTTTTACAATAATTAAATTAACTTTGAACCAAAAGTCTGGTAATTGCATACATATAAGTGCAAGAACTACTTTTAAATATCTCATTTAAATTTTCTAGGATATATTTTAGTGGAAAAAGTATTTTATGATTGTGCAATAGTTTGGTGCGAGTTAGTGTAATACATCGGTAAAGTTGGCAGAACAAAAAAGGCATTTTTCCGACGATCAGAAGAAATGAAAAAAATTGATCGCTAGTTTTGGGGAATCCCCAAATTCTTTTCACTCCAGAATAAAAACAAAAGTTTTGTGTTAGATCGGTGGTTCCTATCCGGGAAGGAATTTCCACTTTATTATTAAGATATTTATGTTAAGTGTAGTATTTCTCTTAGGTAGACCAGTGGTTCCAAACCTTTTATCATTACTTTATATCAATTCTTGTCTAGTGGGGATGGAACGTAAAGTTCCAAAATAAGCAAAGATGGGAATGCATTAAAAATGGTTTGGAACCATGGACTGTGTTTAGATGTTTCCGTCACCCCAAGAACTTTGGTGACAAATCAACATTGAATGCTTTGCACACACATGGGGGTGAATTGCTTGGAGGTTTTACGTTTAAACTCGGGTGCAGTGACACACGGGGTGTAGTTTTCAGGGCTCAGGGGTTCCACAACCAATTTACTTCAATTTGTTTTCGTTTAAGCAATACCAGGTATGCACTACTTCTAAACAAATATTGAATTAGTCATTAATACTTCCTGAGACAGTTTCCACCAAAAGCTGTATTAGGTTGTTGTTCTCTCACTGTTGCTCATTCTTGTTGTGTTTGTTAACGCCATGCCGCTATGCGGGCCGCGATGTTTCAGTAAAAAGGTTGGAATCAGTGGCGTAACATTATTTAGAAATTGTGTACAAAGTTGTCTATTTAAAAACGATAGTCCACCACTGCAGTTGATCTGCCGGTTTTAAACCCCGTAAACTGCCTATTGCAAAGTAAGAGTGAGTAACAAGGAGACGATCGGCATGTTTACCGTTCGCTGTGACTGCTCATCCAAAAAACTTGCGGGGTGGGGTCACTTTTGTTCTAAACGTTGCATTAGCGCACAATGATCATTGTTACGTAAATCCCCTATCACAAGCTCCACCTTGTTCACTCCTGACACGATCATGCAACGGTCTGTGTACGATTCGGCTGTATCATGTCATAATTGGGCTAATTACCTTGTAAACTGACGTCACTGCGTTGCGTGAACCCCACGCACGTTTCTGTGCGTAAATGTCAGTGAACAATTAGTTTCCATTTGGCAGAAACGTGAAAATTCGAACCTATTTCAGCTTTTCCGCCTCCATGCCTCTGCGACCACCCTATAGGATTTTCGTAAAATGTAATCTAGTTCAGTTTTTGTGTTTTTATAACTCTCCTCCCACTTTTGCGGTCGCTGCCCTAATCACTGAGCCTGCAAACCTGCGTGATGTCATGTCAACATGTTTGGTCTGAAGCGTGATGCCGACAACTGAAAGGAATTCGCTGGTAGTGATGTAATGCATCGAATTCGTCTTTTTCGTGCCAATATTCCGCTAAAACGTTTTCTCTCTATCGTGAATGGTTCAAGCAACATGAATCAGATCCATTAACTCTTTTTCGGAAAAGTCCGATAAGCTCACACTTTGTCGTCTTGTGTCACTGTTCAATCAAGAACTAAATCAGTTTATTCGTGGAATGAAGATACCAACCCAACCACTAAACGCGATGTAAAGAGAATCCAGCTGGCACTCTGCTCTACTTTACTTCCGTGGTAGGGGCGCGGGCACGCAGGGGCAAGGGGGGTCCCCCTGGAATGGAATACCGAAAAATATGTTTTAATAATTATACATGTTAAAAAATAATGTGTATGTATGGAATAGGATTCTCCCCTCTGGGAAACTTTTTAGCTGCCGCCCATGTCCCATGGTGTCAGGAATCGTTTCCTCAACAGTTGGTGGATTGCGCAATAGAACCGGGTCAACGTTCTTGCAGAGTCCGCACTTTCTGTCTGGGAAAAATCTTCACGGGTGAGTCACGAAAAACCACAGATTTGACGATTGGAATCATCTGTGGGTATCCAGTTACAGCTTGTGGGGTCGATTGGGGGTTTTAGGGTTTCGAAATTTGAAGCAATGGGTTGTAAACACCGGGGCGAAATTCCAGGAACCGGTCTTTGTGATTGATTGATATGAACCAATAAGTTTTTTATCACTTTAAAGCCAAAGTCTTATATTTTGCAGACATGTGCAGCCAAACATGTTTTTCATTCGGTATAACTTAAATGTCACGTAAAATGTATTTGGTCATNACTTCAAATGACGATGAATCTTCAAGTAAACAAACGTCTGCACGTCGCAGATTTGCTTACGCTCACATGTTTACTGTGGATGGACGACCAATGACTTTGTGGTAAGATTCAGTAGTTGCGAGTGCTTGATATATTGCACCAATTAGCGTTTCTTACTTTTTACCTCAGTATATAAGACACAGACTTAAAAGATAGTCTAATTAGAAACATTACTGCCAGAGAACTTTTATGTAGTGAACTAAACTGATGATGACAAAAGCGATTTTTTAAGTTTTTGCATTTCAATATATTCGCTATACACAAGCTCTCCAGCAGTTAATTCACCCTTTCTTACTTCTTCGGCAATTTAACACTGTTAATTCAGCATAGTTTTAGATGATTTATTAAAATTGTTTTTTATGTTAGAGCAATAGGAGAGTAAAATTTTATTATTCCACAGTTGCTTGACAAAAAGCCTGTTATTCCATAATTTTGTTGACTTGAAATTAACCGGATAGTCTGACATTAAACATTTTCTGTTTTCAGGGTGAAATTGGGATCCCGTCCTATCGGGAAATGCGGAATCTTGCTCAATTTGAAATGTCGGGAACTGGCAAATCATTGTCACAGCTCAATGAATCCTGGTCTCCTTAACAAGAGAAGTTTACAAAGTGAGTTTCCCCTGTGTACTGCTTTTTTACTGATGTTGTTGCCATTTCTAAAGACTCAAAGCTTTGCATAAAATTGTACTTACCTAAACATTATGTAATTAAGGCTAAGGTGTTAAACGATAATTTATGCGTAATTTTAATGCTCTAATTGCGCTTCCTGAACCGACAACCCCTCGTCTGCTTCCAAGTAAAGTTAAGAATAAATTCCTGAAGCATTTTAACAAACTGCTACCGCTATTTTTGCAGCAAATCGCACAGAGAAGAGTCTTGGTCGATACCTGGAGAGAGTTTACGCAGCAAGAAGGCGACACAGGGGACGTGGGAAGCGAACAAGATCTTTCCGGGTTTCATNGCTTTTTTACTGATGTTGTTGCCATTTCTAAAGACTCAAAGCTTTGCATAAAATTGTACTTACCTAAACATTATGTAATTAAGGCTAAGGTGTTAAACGATAATTTATGCGTAATTTTAATGCTCTAATTGCGCTTCCTGAACCGACAACCCCTCGTCTGCTTCCAAGTAAAGTTAAGAATAAATTCCTGAAGCATTTTAACAAACTGCTACCGCTATTTTTGCAGCAAATCGCACAGAGAAGAGTCTTGGTCGATACCTGGAGAGAGTTTACGCAGCAAGAAGGCGACACAGGGGACGTGGGAAGCGAACAAGATCTTTCCGGGTTTCATGTTCAACCTGCAGCACAAGATGCTGGTCGCAGTGAACGGGAAATGTGGGAAGGAAAATATTTATGTCCGCGCTATTTTACTTCTTTAGTTCAAACCGGTTTTGCGCTGCTTTTCATTCGCCTGCTAGTGGGCATGTTTGAAATGTGTTGTTATTTTCGTTTGTGTGACCGTTTGCAATTAACTATTTCAAAATTCAAGAACGACCTTTTTATTTATTTCGCGTTTTAGCCCGAGTTATTTGCTTTCTATACGGACGTTACAAGGTTGTTTAATTATTTTGTAAGTAAAATATTTTTTTTGATTATAAACACCATTTATCGAGCTGTATCTGAGTATTTTCAAGCTTTGCTATAAAATAAAGAAGTGCTATTACTACAACTGTAATTTGGTAATACGCGTTGTTAAAAATATTTGTTCAATTTCACATTTGCTCAATAAGAAGATACAATCCCGTACTTCGTGTGTAAAATGAAGCTTTTCTAAGTCATTCCTGATGATAACAACAGCGTTTGTCGAAACGCAGAAAATGTTTTTCACACAAGTACTGGCTTGTATCTTCTTTTTAGGACAGCTAAATTTGAATTGTGTAGCTAACAACATGTGTTGCATGTAAAGCTGACCAACTTACAAACAAATCAATCTTATCTTTATCTTTCTGACCCGAAGTTCACCTTGTTCATGTGTTGATTCACCAATCACGTTTTCCCACTAATTATCGTTGATTAGCGTCGAACCGGGTTCGCTACATCCTCTGTGTCTCCTCAAGTTCAAGTAGTTTGTCGTGTAAAGCTCTTACTCGCATTCAAATACATGACACACCCATGTCTATTTCAGTTCATCCCATTGTCTCGCTCTTTGTTTTGACCTCTTGAAGTAGGTTGTGGATACGCAGCCGCCTTGTGCTCGCAAGGTTGTCGGTTCTAATCCCGCCTCTCATTGCACCAACCCAATGAAAAGTGGTCAAAAGAGTTTAAAATTTACCAATGCGTTTGGACGACTAAATGATTACCTATTAAGGACATTGAAAGCCAGGTTTTTAGGGTTGTTTAGTATGGATTGACCAACTTATGGTGAAAAAGACCCTTTTAGGTTTATCTATACGTAAGGCTATATGGACAATAATAGTTACATTACCACCAGCTATGTTTTTTATCACTGCAAAGGTCTCTATTTATGTGCCTGATGCGAACTGTGGTTCTTTCAACTTACACTATCAAGGCATGTAATAAACAGAGGGACAACAACATAGCATTCAAAACTAGGCCGTAGGCGATTGGGCGATGCCTAAAAACAAATTTTTGGAGCCCACGACGTAGTAATACTCGATGCAAATGGAAAACACCTTGTATGACATGTCGAATTCAGCGTAATTTGAATCACTTGCGCGTGATAACAGCTGTTTGCTCATTCGCCCAATCGCGCCAAAACCACAAAACCCGACCTGTCCGACGGCTGGAGCTTTTCCGCCTGCTTCTAATTACGGGTTNAATCACTTGCGCGTGATAACAGCTGTTTGCTCATTCGCCCAATCGCGCCAAAACCACAAAACCCGACCTGTCCGACGGCTGGAGCTTTTCCGCCTGCTTCTAATTACGGGTTATTATCGCAATTGTCGGTTCAGCCGATGTTTGTGGCTGTTTCCGTGAACGTGGAAATCCAATTCCCGATCGAGATTTAATTATCCAGTCGACGAGACGACCAGGGACGAAGCCACAAAATATTGTCGGTTTGTTTTGATTTGATATGGTTTAATGTTGATCTAAGGGGTTCATGTTGTTTTTGCGGGGGTCGAAACAAAGTTTGTCTGGTTTGAAATTTGTCTGTTTCTGTTATTTTTGGTATTGTTTAGTAATTAGGATGTCTACGTGTTTGCTAGACGCAAAATTAAATACCGTTTTGCCATGTAAAGTAAATGCCACAACTACAATGTTTGTATAACCGTTGCTAACGAGGTAATCAACACATCCCGGTTAAGATACTGTGGTGGGTGTGACATTCATTCGCAGCCAATTCCCTTTTCACGTTTGTTAAACTCTACAATCTTGCTTGTTAAGTAAGTTGTTCTTTCCTGTGTGTTGCTTACATAATTCAAGCAGTCGGGTCCTCATAGTTTCGTAAAGAAACAAATAGGCGTTGGGATTTCTCTTCAACACACAGTCACAACTCACAACTTTGGGGTTTGGTTCCGGTTTACCTGGTTAAATTTTTGAAACATTTTTGCAAACAACTTTGTAAGTTCATTTTCAATAAATCGCAAAAATTATGCTTTTCCTTGACAGATTCATAGAAATAATTTACAAGGTAATTCCCCGCAGAAAAAGATTGGCGCGTTTTGTGTGAGAAAATTAGCTGAAACTTTGTCCTTGCAAAAAGTAGTTTATGGGTTAAATTTTGTGCCAAACTAATTTTTGTCCTATTAGATTGCGGTTGAAATGGATGGAGATGAAACAAATCCTGAACTGTTTAAAGAAGTTCGTTATTACGCTGTCGGAAATCTTGACCCAAAGGTAAACAATACCGGGCAAATGTTTTCATGCTTTAATCCTTGTTCAAATTTTGGCAAGTTTATGAATTTTCTTCATGTGAAATATTGTAAACCCCTTGTGATATCTCAAGCCTGTGTGAGGTTTTTAACTGCAAGTATTGCATTAAAATGTAAAACTGTTGCCTTCGTAAAAGTGTGTGTTTTATTTAAAGGTAAAGGAAAAACTTACTAAAGGAAAAGCTAAGGCGGAATCATATTTGACGTCTCTTGTCACTCATGCAATTGTTGTCGATCCGACTCGTTACGAAGCAGAAGAAGCTCAAGAACTTTGGCAAATTCCAACTGTCACTGTAAGTGTCGCAT
>QXVZ01001486.1:0-14657 GCA_008931825.1 Phallusia fumigata
GTAAGCCACACATGGTGACATATTAGTCCAATCATCCATCGCAAATCACTGATGATTAAAGCAAGTATGTTCGCAGATAAATTGGGATTGCAAGTGCAATTGTCTGATGTGTCACAAAGGAATGACAAAGCATGTTATGACGCTGACTGACATGTGTGAAAAGTTGATGGTTTCATCGTCTGACCACAACCAAGTTTCGAAAAAAAATTGCAAGTTGGAACTCAAGGAAACTAAAGGTTTTAGAAATGGATTGTTAAAAAAAACATTTAAAATGAAACATTCTGGTAAATTTAGGAAAAAAGTTTACATTGCACCATTTAATGTAATGAAAAAATGATGAAATAAAACCAACTTAAAGATTTCAACACTTAATGTTACTTTGCTAATAAAATGTATCGTGTTTCGGACAACTGTCGGCGTTTTACTATCAACCAAAACCGAAACGTCGAATGGGTGCAAACTAAATTCACGTAATCGGTTGAATTTGTCGACAAATTACTCTGCGCTGATGGGACGCCGCACAAACGTGACCAATATATGCGTCGATGACTAACATTGAAAAACGAAATTAACAACAGATGGAGGGTTGCGATGGATGTTTTTTCGGTTGCTAGGCAGAAACCACGTGACCAATAAGTAAACGCGTATGGAGGAAATACTAATTTTGACGTTGGGATCGCCACAGTTAAGAATATTCCACTGTCACATGATGTGAACGGTTTAACGTTTTAATGCAAAATCAGCGAGCTTTTATTTTTATATTGCACGACGCCCCCTATTGGTGGATTAAAAAGTGTAACGTAAAACAGCGCGTGGTACAATTTGTGTGAACAAAAAATGATTTATTTGTAAACTAACAATGATTTAATATATCAACCAGCAAAAAATGCCTACATAAAAATTGTTAAACAAAGGGCTGATGAGAAATTAATGGATTAATATTTAGGAACTTAGAAGCGAGACCCCGTTTAACTCAAACCACAACAGCGCACGTTCAGTTTTGACCGCGGCCCTGCTGCAGTCATGGGGTGATTCGTCATCCGCTATTGTTGGGGGGGAAGTGGGTGGAAGACAATGGAGAAGGGAGAGTAAACCGAAAATCTTATCCAGGCTACTCGGGGTGAAACAAACAAGCAAGGGCTGAATAATCGCTTGCCTTGCGAAATCTTTCTCTGCTCTTTAATTCGTAAACAACGGTTGCGAAATTCCGGAATAATAACATGAAAATGATTGATTCGAGCGAGCAAGTTGTGTTTGGTCAAAATGTTTAAAGTTTTTTTGCGTTTGGTATTTGCTGTTACATAAGAACCAATAGGGATATATATATATTGCGACAACGAGTGCCTTATTCAGTGTATGTTTGTGATATTATCATAAATATTAAGCAAATATTTATAAGCAAACGTTTGAATATTGCAAGTCAATGGTGATGTACGATGATTCGGCATGTAACTGGTGTAAGGTGTCGACTTTTAAATGAGTGCATGTGGAGGTTATGCAGCATTCGTCAGCATCGCAGACAAACAAGTAACCTTTACCTCTTGCCAAACACAACAAGTGCTGGCAGGCTGCGGGGGTTGCTTTGGATATTTATAAATCAAAACAACGATGCCAAACCAAAGTCGTGGCAAAATTTTGGCAAACAACGTTTGGAATCCAAAAAACGCTCCCCTACTACATTTAAAACCTGCTAGCCTCGCGCAAAAAACGTGCAGCAGTAGTTGGAAAACCCCGATGTGGCTTAAGACTTTCCAACGGGTCCGATATCGTTGCACCACCGTTTGTGCCGCAAAGCGCCCACTTTAATAACTTGCATCTAGTCACAGCATGATTTTCTCCTATTCAAATCCGCGGTATGAATCGGTAACGTCGTTTTCCCGCCAAATCTCGCCTTATTTGGAGCCTCGCAGAAGGTTTTCAATAGACACCATGTGACTACGTGTAATTGCTGCAAATGCGGTGCTGAGAAATGGATTTACACCAAATATAACGGTGCTATGNTCTGAAATCAAGCAGCAAGGCAGTTTTGGAAGGTTGCCAAAAATTTAACACGTTACAATCTATTTCAATTTTTTTAGAATTACGAAGAAATCGGGACCCACCTGGGCTGGGGGCGCTGGAAGTTTGAGGCGAGTGAACCTCCTGCGGACCTGTGGGGGTGGCGTAAAAGTTGGATGGACTTGCAGTTGCGTTGAAGCAAAACTGGATGAAAAAGCGAATATTTAAATGTGTGGAATAATGAACCCTGGAACAGCTAACTAATCATAAAACAACAACAGTGTAAAAAACAATTTGTTTTCACAAGAATGTTAAATTTTTTTCGAAAAAAACGAGCTGTCTAACACAAACCCCCTTGTGACATCACAAACCTCACCTGTTCGAGCGTCGGGCTTCTCACGCAAGTCGAGGCGGGTTCGCTATGGCAACCGCCGAACGCCCTCCAATCGCGTTTCGCTTCAACGACGTCGTCGAATGGAGGGGGGGACGATTTCACGGGGGTCGACCCGGGGCTGTGGATTCCACTGTCAGTGTCCGAGAACGAGTGCGACATCTGGTGGTCACAAGTGCGCGGTGACGTCAGCTGGTCGTGACGTAACAGTGGCGGCGGCGGGTTGTTGCTATAGCAATAACCGTAATTCGTCGCCGGGCGGGAAATGTTCATGACGTCATAGTCTTCTACGTCATTTCCCATCCCGAGGAAGGAAGAGTTGAGGACGTCGGAGATGTCGGCGTCGTTCAGGAGTTTCGGGTTCTCGCAACTGAGAAGGTCTGCGGCGGAAATAGGGATATTGAAAGCACATTTTGCGGAGGGAAAAATACGATTCAATTAACAAGCCGCTTAAGCGAATATATTGTAATCAAGATCATGGAATCTGGGTATTTTTGGTTACCTTCAAAAATTGTCCCGAAATCGTTGGTCGGCGTCATCGGGTTGAAGAAGAACTGCTGCTGAGGCTGCTGCGAGTCTACGTATTGCGTCATTTCGGAAAATAACTGCACAAAAGAATCTTAGGTGATAAATTTGCAACATGTTACAAAGCTGACGCAGTATTTAGATTAACGACACGAGCAAAAATCCGATCATTGGCTGATTTGCGTTTGGGCATAGAGAGTTTGTTTAAATATGTTTGCGTATGCACAACGTGATCTAAAAAAAAATTTACACCTTATATTTGCCTGCTAAATTAGTTTCACAACATCGTGATCGGAACATCAACATAATATTTACAAAGCTAAAAGTACGGCGCGTTAGGCAAGCTAATATGGTGCAAATAAATTATAAAACAATTTTAAATTTTTGTTGGAAGAAATATGTTTAAAAGTGACGGAAATTATCTGTATTGTGTAAAAAATAAACCAAAAAATTTCATCCAAAAATGCCAAAAAATACATATTTTTGTTGCGGTTTTTGGTAGGTATTCTACATTAAAACAATCCATTGCGACAAAATTTGATATAACATAGAAATCTTACCGAGTTGTAATCGGTGACGTCACTATGCAACATATCAGAATCGACAGCGCTATCAGTTGGACTGTTATCTGAAAAAACACAAAAACACCGCATTTAAAATATTGACACGGGCCAAATCAAACACGCCACGTCATCACAGCCGGCGTGACATCACAAGGAGAGGCAGAAAAAGGTTGACAACGGTTCGGGTCGCGCGGAGGCCGCGACCGCACGAATCGAGGTGAGGATATGCCCACTATCCGCTTCAAGGCGTTCAAATTTGTCCCCACGTAAGTTTAAACACTGTATTGTCGGGCTGCGCGTGTATTCATGTAAGCTCTGCTCGGCTTACAAGCCACGCTGCCACCCCGGCATGTCGAGATTAAAATAACGCCGCGTGTGGACGGAGCGCTTCCGATACAGCCTCGCTTTATTTGTTGTCACTTAAGCGTTGGGCTTATCTTGTTTATCAACGCTTGTTGTAAGGCTGTGAACACTTTGATGCGTACGCAGTTATCTGTGATCAAATTCACTTTCCACTTTTTAATAACAGCAAATTGTAAAAAAAACTTTAGCTCGCGTTTTAATGTAAGTCGAATTTTCGGTAAAACACCAAAGTTACTTTTTGCGCTGCACGATAGAACGTTGGGTTTACAAAAACGCACTTTTCAAATGCTGCAAGGCTTACAATTTATCCTTCGCTGCGTCAAAACGCCCTTGCAAGTAAAAAAATACGAACGAGATTTAATTGCGTTACACTTTTTGTCACATACTTTGGTTTACAAAACAATCAATTTTAAATTGTTTTATTTTTAATCTCCACGTCTTTGTGACCCTACAGACTAAACAGCGATTTTTTGCGCAAAATTTCTTTAAATTTCGATACAAGCGCTGCAAGTTTGCAAGCAAAAAAATGAAACTTATTAAATCTCGCTTTCCTCAAATTTGCAACAATGAAATTGCCCCAAGTCCTGTCCTGGCTCGCTCTACAAACTAACATGCAAATCAGCTCGGGCAAACCCCGGTGCCTGCGCTCGGCTCTGAGGCTACAAGACGATCTGCATCTAATATAAAGCGCGCCCCCCCCTCAAACCTCTTCTGACTCACATCACTTGTGTGACGTCACAATGCTGCTGCGAGGCTGTCGGGTGCAAAGAAGGCTTTCGCTTGTGACGCAATAAAGATAGAACGCCGCTCTTCTACGGCTGCAACTTATTGAACGCGACAAAAAGTTCAACGCCGTGAAATTGGAGCTTTCTTTTACTCGCTGTGTTGATGTTTGGTCTCATTTTGTAAGACTTGGAATTACTTAAAGTTTTTTGGGTCTGTTTAATTCAGTCTCAACCAGTAAGATTTGATATTGTGTTGCAAACTAAATACCAACTCATTCACAAATTCACAATTATTTATTTTAGCAAAAGTGCATTTGTGGAGAAATCGTCCTGAACCACGGGTGCTTAATACAGACTATTCCAGTTTCGGATAAACTATAATAGAGCTGAAGCTTGCAGCACACTCAAATCAGACTGTGTATTTCTTATTGATTCTATTTGAATAAGAACGGATGATGCCATTTCTTTGGCGAAATCGATTTTATTATTCGCAATAAGAAATACACAGACTGATTTGAGTGTGCTGTAAGCAGGAGCTCTATTATTATTATTATTTATTTTAGGTTTTCAAGGTTTTATAAACTCGTTCCGCAAATATTTTTTGTCCAGTTCTTGGCGACAATTTTTTCTTGGAAAGCCCCCTCCCGAAATCGGAACAAAATTTCCATCCCCGATATTGATTAGTATTGAGTAGTTAATTACATCATATTCCCACATCGAATCACATAGACGCAACATTATTAAATGCCAAACAATCATATGAGTCAGGCGGCAGTTAATTACGATTATCCATGTCTGAATGTGACAACGATCTGTCTGTTAGAAAAAACTTGCAAACGCGATTTTTAAAACCGAACCGTTAATTTTGTTTGTGTTTGGGGCAACTTGACAAAAAATTTTCAGAAAATTTCCGGAGATTAGTGATAACAATCTGATTTATTGCATTTTTTTTGGGGGGGAGGGGGCAGGGGGGTCTGTAGGTTAACTGGTGGACCGAAGCACCTTTAGAAATGCATCTATCATGTCAAGTGCACAAATTTGACTAAAAAAGGGGAAAACAAGTCGACGTTAGACAGAAAAAAAACAATATGTCTCCCCTTCATGGAACCATTCATGGAACCGTAAAAACATTTTTCTAATTCAAACTTAACATTTACATGCATTTTGATAACAACACTAGATGTGCGTAGGAACACCGTGTCCAGGTGGATAGCACACTTTTATTTCGATATTCGTCTTAATAAAAACTTGTTTACACGCTGTGCAACCAGATAATAGCTTAATGTCTACGGAACAACAGAAACCCCCTCCTTAACATCCGGAGCATCAGGGTAGCTGGAATCGCTTAATGAAGCAAGCAGTAACACGGGCAACGCGCGGCGTGCGTGGTGAAGTTCCGGTGCAACTATTCCTCGCGATAGGAGCTCTAATGTGTTAAGAGCTGATATCCTAAATACATCATTCTGACAGGTGTGAGGTACGCCACTATCCGGCGCCGTTGGGCGGAAAGCAAGCCTGGATGAAGCTGCTGTGTCGGTATTAAACGCTAAGAAATTCCCGACTTTTGAAGTAAAGTGGGCTGGCCTTTACTCCGACCTGTCCCTGTTTGATAGATGCTAGTTTTTATCCGCATCCGTCTTTCTGCTTTTTTGTGTGTTTTGTGTAATAACAAAGCAGTTGTGAAGCTTAAAATGTGGAATGTTGTTCGATGAGAGGCCGCCAACCTGCTAGGTACTGCAGGGCCGCCCGGTCCCACACAGTGCTGTTGAAAACGATTGAACAAAAGTTATAACGTAAGTGCAGGTACCAGACCGCCTGTCTCAAGCACTGCATCACACAGCGCACAAGTAATCCCAGTTTGAAGTGGCCTTTCAAATCACGGAACTTATTCAACATCACGAATATCAGATGCGTAAGTCCACTTGTTAGTTGTCAGTTGTATGTTAGTCATTCATAGCGGTGGTGCAAGTAGTTAACGCTCGTTGATGTGATGTCAGTGAGGGTGGTTCAACACACAGTTATTTTGATCGAATAAAACGTCAAGCAAGTGCTGTTGTACTGCACGATGGACCGTTTAACTTGATACTGTGTCGCAACCGACAACGGCCATTTGACGTTCATTGAGTATTTTTGATGGTTTTGTTTTATCATTTTGTCGACGCTTCCAACTCACTGAGGTTGCAGTTTTGCAAAAAAAACAAGATGATTCTACTTGTAAAGCTATTCGCTTTTAAAAGCCACATACCAGGGTCAAAATTGGTATAAGAAAAAATTCAAAAATCTTACTGGGTTTGACACAAAACACTGTCAAATCCAACCGTCGATTTCAGCGACACAACATGACCAGTAACTACGACGGAAACGTGTTTCTCGTCACGTCCAGTTTACCACAATTGAACTTTATATTTTATCTGACCTTACAAATCATGCGCATTCACTTGCACCACGCATGTCACACGTCACTCTACATCACCACTCATACGACATGCCNTTCCTGCCTCGGTCAAAAGAAAATTCTAAACTTTCCAAAAAATAAAGTTGTTGCAACTTTGATATAAACTTGCAAAAAAATTAAAATCGACGACAATCTATGTTTCTGAAAATATAACTCTATGGTTTGCAAATGTACAAGTATTTATAGACAACAAAGACAGTGGTCAAATCAACAAAACAAACTGGGAACGCCGCCTCCTACTATACAAGAAAATTTATTAACACAACAACTACAAGCACAGTAAACAATCCGTGTTGTCAAAATCACAATTTTAATTTTAGTTGATTATTAAGCCCTACGCCTTTTTAAAACTTTGACAGTCCCAATTTCAGGATCCTGCACTAGTTGATATGTCGAGGTGAAACTTTGAATATTTGCCCCCATCGAACAATTGACTTCGCTGGACTGTTTATAGAAGTGGAACGCCGATTTAATTATGACCTCACCAAGGAAGTCATTGTGTTGGGCGATGAATAATCGGTATTGAGTTGTGGTATCACTAAATTTCTTCAAGTAGCTGTGATTGCGGGATTGTAAAGTTGGATTGGCTCACTTTATTAAATCTACTGTGGCGCAGATGATGTAATCAAAGCATTGTAGAATGTAAAATTTACTATCAGGTCGAGAAAGGAGTTTGTGGCCATCACTATTTCCAACTCCAGTTGTTAATGTTGTTTAGGTGTTTTTCTGGCGACATACAAGTTTTTGACCAAAAATTTCAAATTCAATTAACATTCTTTACTGCTGCACACAATTAAACACTCGATACGATATTTTATACTTCAACATATAACCTAACATGTTTTTACCACCTTCCACTTCACATCATGGCTACCTTTGAATCAACACTAAAAGTGCCTTAATATAACCTAGTCTAAACATTTCTTCTCAGAAATCCATCACATGCATCTATACTCCTCTCATGTCCGGTACCACACAGTCCAACTGTGGTCACTTTACCAAGGACAGACTGGTTTTAATGCAAATTCGCACATGCAGTTTTTGTGTCACCGACACAATGTCCAGACGAACGACGGTTGACTCGTAATTATTGACTGGAATTCAGATTTCCTGAACACGTCATACCAGTAGCAGGTCAGGGAAACCCCCGAAAAATAGAGAAATGTCAAAATAGCGCAGAGTTAGACCTTGAACTGTGTCATTCTGCGCGGGAAAGTTAATAAAGAAGAAATGGAATCAAAGTTTCGTTTGAGCTGATGCCCGCAACCTCAATGCGTCCGTTGAAAGGAAAAGCAAACAAACGTTGAAATCAATTTGCATTCAACTTCTACCATGTCGACAAACAACTGTTGCTTCAATCTGATGATGAATGAAGGTTACATCGAAATCCTAATTTAAAAAGTCCTAAAAAATCTATTAGCCTGACTTGAAATCTCATACAAGGTTTTTTTCCTGTTCTGATTTGGAATAAACCACCATCAGCCCCCAAAACGTTTTACATTGTACAAGTTGTCGATAGAAAATTATTTCATTGCTTGCAAGAAAGCTGCCCAGCACTCTTTTTGCGTTGCAGGAATCAAAACTACGATCACCGGACTATATTGCACTTCACAATGCCCTTCACCCAATACAGCTAGAAAAACAATACAAATCTAGTCCAAAAGACCAACACTCAGTATTCCAAGAATTCTACTTCAACTTTAGTTTTGGTTTTTATTATTATTACACCTAAACATATTTGCAACCATTTAAAAATGAAATAAAAGCTGCAAGGTGACTGGTCCAACGCTTATAAACGCTTGTACTTAAATTCTGCACTGCCAAAAGGTAAAGTAACCTAGTTCCACATCAAGTATTCATCATTCAGTCAATGCAAATGGTTTGCTCCCAGACGCCGGTATGTTTCACCGCATACATTTTCTCCTTACTACAGCAATGCACACGCACCGATGAATGGTAAATCTATGCACAAATTCGGAAATCTTCGGTTTCCGGAGTTATTTTTGTGTCACAATGCAAGTTGTGATGTCATAAACGTCACTCAATCGCGCGCTTGTTGAGTGTGTGAGGTTGACGTTAGGACGCTATACAAACATGTGTTGGGCAAATAAACCCGCTCAATGAGATGTTTAATAATCAACCAGTTCGATCAACCACAAGTCAGTTTCGTCAACAGTGCGTCGGTTGCTACATTTGCGATAATCGATTATTCGGCTTAAAACGCTGCAAACATTTTAAAGCCCAGGCGCAGAAATTGAATAAACAGGTTTTAATCACTTACAAACAGAATAAACTCATTTTTCTGAGAGTTAAAATAGTTTTGTCAGTGAAACCGCCAATTAAATCAGTTTGCATTAACGCCCGAAGGAAGATAAAGATAAAAACAATGATCGTCAAACCTGCAGTTCCAAGCTAAAACAGCAAATTAAAACTATTTTACAACAAAACTTCGGCTGCAAGTTCGTGAGAAAGCTAAACTTTACACCTGCTCCCTTAGGAACTCTCTAAACGCATCATGAAGTCGTTGAACTGACATGCCCGGTCGTTCGCATTACTTCTGCCCCTTCGTCACGCAAAGTTCAACGAAAAATACAACCGTAACGTGTGGGGAAACCCCCGATGACGTTTAGCCATGCACTTCCGCGCTCGTGTGAATAATAGCGCCCCTCTCATCCTCTCGAACAAAACTTCGCGCGCGGAGGCGGTGGTATGACGGAAGTGACGTCACAATGGCGATAAACAAAGGACCTGAATTGAACGCTCAGCGGGTTTAGGCGTAAAAGGCATCTGCGTTCTTCGCGAAATGCTCTGAAGTTTAATTGACATCGTCAGTGTTTCGCAATTTCAATACATAGAGTTCGTGCCAAGGAAACAACAGGTTGACGGTTTTACTGCTATAAAATATTGCAATCTCGACAACATACAACTACAGAACGGCATACCGGGTTAAACGCACTTCGGCATTCTTGTGTTCCATTCACAATCTTTCACCGATCATACCAGAATTAATTTGCAGCTAAACTTATAATTCTGAAACAAAACGAGTTTATGTTCCTACAGTGTACTAAAACATCAATCCGTTCGGGTCTTACAAACTATTTCTTTTCGTAGGGGTCGTTTGGCTATCTTATACACGTAAAGCATAAAACGCATAGCATCAAAATACTTTTGAATTTTAGACAATGACTTTAACAGACAACGACTCATGAATCTGAACTTAAAACATCGAATTTAAACGTCCCAAGCAGTTTATCTTATGACAAACAACTGCAACACATTGACATGTTAGCCGTGTTTTTCCTGAACACGCAGAAACCGAAACAAGAAAAAGAAAACAACAACGCGATACACTGTGAACACGAAACTGAAAATACTTTCCTGTGCTGAGTGTTTTTCACAACACTCTCTGCTCTGCAGGGGACATTGCACTTAGTATTTTGCATAACTGTGTAAGAATAGTGCCGTATCGAGAATCGTCAGCATTAAAGTTGCCATTTACCACATACGATAATCGCATGAAGACTAAGAATTCAGTGCAAAACTACTGAACATTTTTCTGAACTGATCTAGTTGTGTACGAATAAATGCTACTTTAGAGAAATATATTAATCTTACGGTTAAAAGACTGAATAGCGCCACTGGTGTTGAACAAAGTAACTAAAAGCTATGACCTCACTACAGATCAGGAAAACAGGTTGATTGTGGATAAGCACAATATTCGAGTTTTGCATTTTGGCTTTAAAACTTGATGAATCTGATCACGTTTAAATCGGGATTCCCACCTCTATACATCGGTGGAGAGCCTTAAGCTTTGTCCTGTTGCACACAGGACATAAAAAAAACTTTGCATCACAATCTGCATCAACTTCCCTCAAGATAACCCATAAAAAAACACTCCAATCGCTTTTTTGACTTTAGCAATCTTGAGCAATGGAGACATGACACCCGCTGTACTTTCTACATACAACGCCATCATAACACCACGAATTTCGACCTGGAATCAATTAAACCGAGCTGTAACGTGGTTTGGTCGAAGGTTGGTCGGTCTTGAAGCGAGCTGAGAGGCTTAAATGTATGGCCGGAAGCAAGAAGGCTCTGCTCGGTTCTATTCTCAGTCTAGCGTAGGTTGTTATTGATGCCTTGAGTGAATAACCACAGTGCTTCCGCCATTGTTGCATCTTGGTTTAAAGTTCGGGTTATAAAAAGGCAAATATGTGCCCTCTGTCTGGTGAATCCACTACACATTCATGCGATAGATTCCAGCTTCAGAAGGAAAAAACTTCAGCTGCCGAAACCGCCTATCGAATTTGTAATTCAAAAAAATACTGTTTTCTTTTCAACACTTGGCCTCCAGCTTAAATACACTCGGCCAGAAAAAATGCTGAAAACCTATAGGTAAGTTCCCTCAGACGGCAAAAACGGGCGTCCTTTGGTATGTTTGCCGCCAGACTGACACCTACAACGGTGGGTGTTTGTGACACTAACTTGCACATGATTAAAGTCTCATTCTGCCAAGAATCCCAACAAATGGACCCAATCCTGATATTTTGCCAACTAATCTATTCCCTTGAAGTTTTTTTAAATTTAAACCCAATTAACCATATCAGACTCTAAAGTCTAAAGCCACACACATTGTAACCAATAAACTCACACTATAATTCCAAGTAGCATGCGAACCTGACAGCTAAACTGACAAGTTCATAAAAGTAGTTGATATATATTCTACAACATCCCGTCTCACCGGCTTATTCGGGTCCCTAAGGATGCGTCCTACTTAAACCAGAGTTGTGGTGATTTCCCTCAACGCATCCGAACATAAACATCGTAACATCCGAACTGAACGTGTGTGAAAATAAACCGAGATGTTGTTGGCGGTGAGATTGATGTAAGATCGGGTTACAATGGCACAGAAGTTATCGACGAGACAAGCAACGTGGAAAGATGAACTCGAGATAAAATACCTCGCGACGTTCAAAGCGCGTAATCTTAAACGAAACCTTTTTAAGCTCCCCGTACTTCGTAACATGGAGGCTGCGTTCTTCCTGGGTTGTTTTATAAATACGTTTGCAATTTCCTAATACTTTAACGCTGACCTCGATGTGGGGTTATGTAAATGTTTATTATTGTTGTTAGAATTACAGCTTCTGTAAAGCGTTTATTTAAAACCTGTACGAGGACAAACAGTTTTACTGTCACTGGCTACAAAAAAAGCTTAAACAACGAAAACTGCTGATAAACTTAACATTTTTTCAGGCACAACTGATTATAAAACTAAGAAACATTGCCAAATTTAAACTACATGTTGTAAGTAACTTGATAATAAACTTAAAAATAAAACATTTGAATGGTACGCTATACGAATTTCAAATCCGCAATAAAACTTATTCTTCGACAGAAAACCAAATAGACTGGAGTAAAAGTGACACGTGCAACGGTCAAACCCCAACTAGTTTCAACCAAACCCACCTGGTCACAGCGAGCAACCAAGCATGACCATTACAAGTCAAGCGTGCAGTAGTCGTTGCTGGGTGACCACATGCGCACGACCGACCAAGTGGCAAAAGCTGCATATTAGGCTCAAATATATTAAGGTTCTTGTCCTAATCGTTGCAATAGTTTGATGATTTGTTATCAGCACTGTGGGTTCTGCAGAACGACACGACTATGCCGGACGCAAACATATAAGGCTTTTCATGTGTCCTATCTGTAGTTTTTCGTAAGTGGATAACTGCATTTTCTTGTGTTCGGCCTTTTTGCTGCGGAAATCACAAAACAGCGAGTCTGGATTTGAACCACTAACCCTCCGAACATGAAATTGCACCAAACACCAGACTAGAGCATCGCAGCAGCGTAATATTAACAAATACAAATCTAAAACATATTATTATCTACATCTATTTTTTCTCTCATATCAATGGCAAGCTTTAAAGTTGTGTCGCGGGAATTATTGTGGATGGATCTGCACTAATNGGCCTTTTTGCTGCGGAAATCACAAAACAGCGAGTCTGGATTTGAACCACTAACCCTCCGAACATGAAATTGCACCAAACACCAGACTAGAGCATCGCAGCAGCGTAATATTAACAAATACAAATCTAAAACATATTATTATCTACATCTATTTTTTCTCTCATATCAATGGCAAGCTTTAAAGTTGTGTCGCGGGAATTATTGTGGATGGATCTGCACTAATACAAGAAACAAGTTTTTGACAACACGGTGATCTCCCCTGGGGGCGACGCAAATATGTCAACATTATATGACGACCTGTCACCGCGGGCTTACATCATGTTATTACCGGACTAATTACAACTTGTAAGACTAAGGATTATCCTTTTGTGCTGGGGGGGATGGTAATGGAACTGGTTTATCACAAATCAAATTTTGAAAGCTGGTCAACATGTTTTGCTGGTGTTATAAGGATTCGTTTAGCTGCAACGAAACAACCAAACATGATTCATGTTTAGCCATGCAACGTTAAGAAGTTGGCTGGCTTTGGTCCGACAAGCAAAAAATTTTTGTTGCCGCAACTTAACAAAAATTTTTTACCTAAGTAATCTGGTTGGTTAATGGGTCAAGGCTTAATAGACCGAGTTAGCACCAAGTGTAAAAAACAACGGCAAAAAATGCAATATCACCTCCAAACAGGTTGAAATACCAGTTAAAAACCAAACTGATAGTTACCTATAACTGGTAAGACAAACAATATGAAAAAAATTGACATCCCACATATTCTTTTACGCACTAGTTAACACAATCATCTACTTTAAAAACTCGCAACCATTCATCATCCCAAATCTTTAAATCCTGGAGAGGACTTACAACCCATAAGCCCACNTATTCTTTTACGCACTAGTTAACACAATCATCTACTTTAAAAACTCGCAACCATTCATCATCCCAAATCTTTAAATCCTGGAGAGGACTTACAACCCATAAGCCCACGATGTTGACGTCACGCATTCCTAGCTGGATGATCGAGAAGTTATAAGTAAACAACAAACCGGCTTCGATGGTTTTCCACACGAGCTTGATATAAAATATGCCGCTTTTGACCTAAATGTCTCGAAGTTTTTGGTTTCTACGCTGAATAAATGTAAGAAATCGTCATTTTTATGGTTGTTTGTTTAGCAGAAGTTTGTGCTTAAACACTGTACGCTTTTTCGAAACCAAACAAATGTGTGGAATGAATAACTTTATCATGCAAGTTAACCTGTTTATGCATGTTATTGCAGCGTGTTTACCACCAGACATTACAATCTTGACATATAAATGACGAAATTTAAACATGTTTTTTTTAATATATTTCATTGCGAAACAAGTTGTTGTGGACATGGATATTTGTGTAACTTTAGCAAGTGACAAGTATTTCTACAACAAAAGTTCAATGATGAATCTATTTTTGACCACGTCACTATTCTGGCACAAATGTCCCATGCTTCAAGGCAACCAACCTTCCAACCTTTCCTGGTTTACTTCCTCATTGGCTAACATCCTCACAAAATCTGCAAGTAAGCAAAAGGCCAACAGGCTGCAAATTTCCCTAACCCTAAAAACTTCCTTAAACTCCTATTAAACCGGGAACAATTCAAGTTCATAACCCCTTGTAACCCCGGATTGTAACTTACCCCAACACT
>QXVZ01001487.1:0-12722 GCA_008931825.1 Phallusia fumigata
TGATATTTTTTTCACATGTCTTTGGGCGTAACATGTTATCCTTGTAATATTTTTTCCACATATTGGACAATAGTGTTGGGCAGGGTAACTAAACCGTGGCTTCTCGTATGCGGCTTTGTGTATTCGTGTTTTTGAATAATGTGCTGCATACAAACATTTTTATGCTGTAGAATAATCACAACGCATATACTTTAATAAGTAAATAAATTATTTTTTTTGATTTTTTTGTTGAATTTGTTGTATATTTCAAAGGAAATGTTTTGTTGTAGATTTGCCTACAATAGTTAACAAACAGAGTAGAGGTCATTCGCTCTGCCTTACTATACCAGTCCAATGATTGTTATTTCAAACGCTCTCGAGCCCCACCTGCCGGAAAAAAAAACAAATCAAACCGTCATTCTGCGATTTGTGTCAGCTGCTTCATAAACTGACATCAAATCCCGATCACAATCTAAAACTTTGCTAATTCAGGTTACGTAAAAACTCTTTGTACAAAAACATCTCATTTATACCAGTGGTGCTCAAAGTGGGGTCCCCTAGGGCTCAGTGAGGGAATTTTGGGGCACCGCGGAGCGTCTTCAGAGCTTTTAGTCGATGCTATATCGCATGGCTATTGATATATTACGGGTGTACGTTGTTATATGCAGTGTTGATTGCGCCAGTGTCACCACCGCGCAATGCTGTTTTGTGATTGTGCCACCCACAAAGCGTCGCTGGTGTGAAGTAATCAAATGAAGTTGATTTGAGTAAAATTTTTAGTGGACCGGGAGTCATCAAAAAAACTGTAGAAACCGTTGTGTAAATAATTTTAAAACGTTTAGGAATCACCGATTTACTCAATCGCAGAAACATGAAAATTGGGGGATTGTTACTGTTCCGTTTGCATATTTGAATTAGGTTTATCTCCAATTCGAACCTACATGGCATGACTTGTAAAAGTGTGCGACAGAAACGCTTACGTCATTTAAATCATGATTCATTTGACGTCATTCCAGTGGGCAACATCACGTCACATTTAGCACAGTTGATACAACAACTCAATTATCTTATCAAAACATCCGCTGTCGCCTGAATCATATTGCTTACGTTGCTCAAGATAAAAAAAATATAGTCTGGTTTCCTAAATTGGAATGTGACCACTCCAGTCAACGTTCTAACTGGGAAACGGTTACAATTAAATTTGGTAGGGTGCGCTTAATGAGTTGAGCTGAGTATATTTACCTGGTGAAAGAAAAAATAGCGACACAGCAGCACTAGATCAACCACCAAGCCCAGAATAGCTAAGCGATGTTATAAAAACGTAGAAAATGCAAAAAAGGAGCAGTTTGTTGGTCGACATTAAGCAATGATAGGTGGTTCAATGCACAGTAAACATAGCATCTCATTTTATGAACGGCGGAAGTAGCAACTATGTCATATACTGACGTTGATACCAACGTACGTCAGATACGAGGTACCGACGGTGTGTCACTGCACAGCAAATAATGACAAATACCAGTTCGGTACAGGTTACGTGAAGAATGACAGATAGTTCTGAGCAATTACTACATTGCAAAACGCAAACAGGTTGAACTGCATATTTGGAGCAAGCGTGCCAATTCAACATTTTTCTCTTCCGACAAAAGTTGTAGTGAATTTGTTCTTTAGTGCCTTTAGGTTCAGCAAGTATAGGTGAAGGTTTAAATACCGCAGTTTATTAATATTGTAGCGGAGCTCTATCCATAGTTGCAGCCTACATAAAACCCTTTAAACATGCTTATGTGATTTTTAACCGGACTACCTCGACATTTTTTCGCGCCCATGGGTATTTACCTTTCATGCAAAAAACATAGTTTCACCACAAAGACTTACACGCATGGGTGCGAAAGTGACAGTATGATGAACAAAGCGGAACCCTTCATGGTTGATGTGATGTCATCAAACAGCTACATAACATTAGTAACCAATATTTGCTACAACATTTTGGCGTTTTCACAACGCTGTACCCATTTAATTTTGAACATGATCAAAATTTTAAATGGAAACAAGAATTTCTGATAGGCATACGTAGCTTAGTAGTCGTACAAAAGCACTGTTGAGACGCACGAAAGAGCTAATTTGCGGTAGTGAGTTTAGCGTAGCACTGAGTAGCAATGTATCACAAGAGCTCTCTTCAACCTCCCTGTGTTGGTTTTGGGACGGTTAGGCAAGCTGCATGCCAAAAAGGCCTCGCGTTGTTTGTTGAATTAACTCCAACTTACAGCAATGAACATTTAGTCAAACTATATACACAAAACAAAATTTTCGATTGTCTAGCCAATGTCCTGTTTAGCAATGTTTGAGTAGGACTGGAACGGTTTAATAATGACAGGAAGCTGGTGTTAGGATTCATGTTTGTTGACCAGATGGTTGCAACAATAGGGTTTTGGATGGTTTTCATTTGGAACCATGCACTCGAAAGTTAGGGTTTGCAATTTAACCCTACCAAAGTTAGTTGCCATTATGGTTTAGTCTTCAGAGAAGATATCGAAGTGATGAGTGAATATTAGCTGCTGTTGCGATCAAACCTTATAGTGCAGAACATGGTTCCGCATTTTTCATGAATGAGTTGCATGAAAACTAATTACGACAGCATCTCAAAAAAAATTTATTTGCTTTACAGGATTGATTAGTGCGAACAGTACATTATAAACTCTGTTCACCATTTTGACTATGGCATGCCCTTACTTCGCAAGCGAGAGGTAAGTTTATGTGCTTGTGACCTGCACTATGTTAACTGTACAGCGAATAATTCACATTAAATATGATGTAAAGTGTCGAACGAACCTACTGTACACAGCCGCGTTCAATGACATAGCGCTCATAACACAAATTTGTGATGACTTATTGCACATTTTGTCTGATACCAATGATCGTTCATCATGAAGCGCGTCATATTCGCACTAAGTCGAAAAGCGCAATATAACATACGTATTGGAACCCTTGCGAGAGTTTCTAATCAGGGAAACTTAAGTATTTGTAACCGTAGCATGTGATATAATTGCTTAATCGTAATTAACGTAGAGTATTCGGAATTTTAGACCAGTTGCAATATAAAAAATGTCACGTTTGTACTCAATACGCGAATCAATCAAACCGTCGCAGACAACATGTGTAAATCGGGCAACACGTTTTCCACTTCTGTGCTGCGCGATTGACCGCGATTTGAGTTCTGCAACATTGCCGTTGGTTACTGGAACGGCAAGGGAAGGGCGTAGCACGCTTGGCGGGTTTTTGAAACTTTGCTGGAAATTCTATACTCTTTGCGCGTTGTTGATTGTTAAAAGATGCCATTTCACGTGTGTTGCACTTCAGCGAATTGGCTCACAAGTAGCAAATTCGCAAAAATGTAAATATCAAACATATTTGCTCATAGACACTGTCAGAAACTCAGCCAAGTTCAGTTAGGACTTTGTAATATAACTAACCTGCGCACAAAACAAAGTAAACCTTGTTTAGGTGTCTTTGGGTGACACAATATGTGCTCTACAAACATTTCTGCTTGCACAAGCCAAAAGAAGGGTTGGCGATGTTAAAGGTTCAGGTATAAGGGTTTTGTGACGTTTTCGGACCCAACCGTACCCTTATATTTTACCCACACAGGGTCACATTACTCCTGGCCATGAAGAAGGAAATGATTGACCGCCGCAAAATATATCACAAAATATTTTTGTTTCTTCCACAGTTTTCACGTGGATGACCCAGGACAAGAGTCGGAAGATGGAAAAGTCCCTTTGCGATATGAAAATTATTTATCCGTAAGTTTATATTACTATTGGAGGCAATTTTTGGGAAAAATTAAAATGGTTGTCGGTATTTTAAACTGTGCCAAGTCGATGAAAGCAACAAAGCTATTTAAGTTTAGGTTCAAAAGCAAACTAATAATATTAGGAATCGAAAAGATTAGGCAAAAATCTCACTAAGCACATGCAAAGAACGCAATTTCGACTCTTGTTATAATACTAATCGCCTTCACCTTTAGCTGTCGAAGATATTGACCGCTCAACACCCGAAGAGCGCCGAGGGGGGAGTGACACCGATTCATGATGAGCATCTTTTCATCATCACACATCAAGGTGGGGTGTTTGGTAAGAGGTGCAAGCGTCAGGCTAAAACCGTGGATTCTAACCTTTTAATACCCATTTCTGTTGGGTCAAATTCACATTTCCCACACTTTACCTATTTGCTGGAGTGCTGTAATCTGGGTACACTAGCCCAAACGGCCAATGTCCTGTCACCAGCTGCACTGATGAGACCTTACAGGTCGAAAGCTCATTAATTTATTTTATTTGCTAGTTCTGCCATACTCAAAATAAAACAGTGCTATTTTCAGCTGACGGGTTTAACCAATCACCCACCTGCTACCCCGCCATCACTCACATGGAAGTAGTTACCACAGGGATAAAAACCATTGCGTTAGTATGCCCAGCGCTGAACTTTCGTTAGGATTGAAACGCAACATTTACGTAAATCGCAAACGATTCATCCCTTTTTCAGGAGTGTCTGCAAACTGCCCTAAATGAGTAAAATTGCAAAAAAAGATGCACTCTACATAATTTTGTTTCACGTTTTTCGCTCACAGCTTTTGAGTTATGGTTCAAACAAATGCTTTACGAAATCGACTCGGCGCGAACAATGTTTGACACTGATTATTTGGAGGAGCGCAACATGCTCGTTGTCATTTCCCGAATGAACAGAGTCGTTGAAATTATCAAGGTAAGTTGAAGCGGACAATTTTTCCTAACAGTTTTCAACGAATGAAAAAGAACAAACGCACAAGAAGATTTTGCCTAATTTTCACAGGTTTTGCTTGTACAAATTAAACAACCCTTTGACTTTTATTCTTGTTCAGCTTCTCAACAGTCAGTTTTTGATTTTGGAAACCATGACTCCACAGGACTTTTATGATTTTCGGTGAGAAGGTTTTATTAATATTTCCACGGACTATTCGATCCGTAGCAAATGGCAACGCCGCAGCATCACATGTTCTATTGGCTTACGCTAAGTTTCGTAAAATTTTGCAGACATCTGTTGGAGGGAGGTTCCGGATTTCAGAGCGTGCAGTTTCGACTGCTTGAGAACAGACTTGGCCTGAGACCGGTAGGTAAACCGTTGTAAAAATGGTCGGGTGTTTTACGCTGTAAACCCAGCGCCATATTGGGACCCCGAGTATAGAGGTCTGTGCGAAACAGACCAAAGCGTTTTTGTAAAATTAGCACTGCTATAAATCTCCGCGGACAATTTTTCGTTCCTATATTTTTGTCAAAAAAATGTTGCCCCATGTACTTTTTTACAAATGTACCAATGTACCAACTAAAGCAAGTCAGTTAAAGATTCCTATTTTTAAATTTCATAAAAGTTTAACACTCAATCTANAAATGTTGCCCCATGTACTTTTTTACAAATGTACCAATGTACCAACTAAAGCAAGTCAGTTAAAGATTCCTATTTTTAAATTTCATAAAAGTTTAACACTCAATCTACGCAGGTGACTTTTTCGCTTAAGTTTTTACACTGCCATGTAAATGCCTCAAGACTATAACAGGGGTGAGACAAAACTGTCATAAACAAAGGTGTCGTGCCAACCGCTAAGCAAAGTTAGGTTTTCAAGTTGCCAGACTCCATGACTGCTAAGGGTCATAAACTAACGTGGCGTGATGCCAGAACTCCGTCACGCGCAATAGGGGCGTTTCCGATGCAGCTGAACGTCATTGGCTGAAAGTCGGTCACGCCCTATAGTCGTTACACCAACAAGAAAAGATAAGGATTTATTTGTGTTTTGTAGTAGTTGGGTTGAAACGTTTAGCGTGGATAAAATGCTTGATGTGACCGTGGCAGCTGTCGATCGAAAGGTCTGCGTTATTCTTGTGTGTTGTACCTCAAGTAACGTCATACAATCAACAAACAAAGTTTATGCTAAACTTATGTTCCGAACACGTGTGAATTTCATTTCCCAACTTAAAAATGAGTAAAGTTAGTTCAAAAGTTGAGTTGAATTGTTCTGCAAGCAAATAAAGCAAACCTCAAGCCGGAAACGACCGCCCATGTTAAAACGTGGGGAAGCGCAATTGCTGGATCGAGGTTGAACGCACCGCAGCTACACAGACATTACAGGGCGTGATATAATGGGGCTGAGTTTGGGGCAATATGAAAACACAACTGGGGGGAACGGTGGTGGGACTTGGGGCTTAGAAGCTGTGTTGGAGAAATATTGTGGAGTTCAGGAACAATCCACCACAAGAAACCCTGTCAGATAGTTTCACGTTTCAATTACCTGGTGGAAGAACACACACGCAAAATACCTGTAACGTGTTGAACAGTGCACCCTGGACAAGAAGTAAAGTAGTTTGCACAACCTCGAAAATCCGTCTCAGCTTATGATCGGTCAAAACAATTGAAAGCCACAAACGCTTTTAAATCACAGGTAAAAATTTATTCTGACTGAACCGCGCTGAGGCAGGCAGCTCTTCGGCGGATTCATTATTAGCAAAATCCATTCCGTGACCGTTCCGCCCACAGAGGATGAAAAGAAAACAAATAAATGTAACGCGGCTGTTTCAATTTGCAGGAATCCCGTATTCGTCACAACGGGGAGCTTTACTCCATGGCCTTTATGCCGGATGACCGAAAGGCGCTAATCCAATCAGAGGAGGACAAGTCCTTGTTTGATTTGGTCANTATTCTGACTGAACCGCGCTGAGGCAGGCAGCTCTTCGGCGGATTCATTATTAGCAAAATCCATTCCGTGACCGTTCCGCCCACAGAGGATGAAAAGAAAACAAATAAATGTAACGCGGCTGTTTCAATTTGCAGGAATCCCGTATTCGTCACAACGGGGAGCTTTACTCCATGGCCTTTATGCCGGATGACCGAAAGGCGCTAATCCAATCAGAGGAGGACAAGTCCTTGTTTGATTTGGTCAACAGTTGGCTTGAGCGAACTCCTGGTCTCGAACCTAGCGGATTCGATTTTTTCACCAAGTTCAGGTTTAGTGTCGAAGCAATGCTAAGTGAAGCTGAAGCTTTCGCACAGGTTTGTATTAAATGGTTCAAATTCTAGTCTTTGTAACCAGCATTGTTTCAACATGTGATTGTTTGTTAAGGAATGTAGATTATTCACGTCATAGCGCTGTGTCAAAATTAAATGTCCAGGCAACATCATGAATTTAATGGGTACTCAGTCTTTGCAACAATTTAAACAGCTTTCCCTGGTAGTACTGTTATATTGCCTATGCACAACGTGCCTCATAGAATTAGGAACCTCTTTATTTGTTCCACCTACTGTGTTTGGTGTAAAGAAACATGTGGTTGTTTTTGCCGCAGGAAATCGAAGATCCAAGACATCGCGAGAGGGAAATTCGCGAAAACGAAAAAAGCAGAACAACTTTCAACACAATATTTGACGAGAACGCTCACGATCAGCTTGTGAAGAAAGGAGACAGGCGTTTCTCACTGAAAGCCATCAGGGCATGTTGCACCAACGCAACTTTGATTTGACTTTATAACTGCACACTGTTTTCTTTTAAATCTACGCCTTTTCATTTTACAAAAAACAAACCTAGAAAATATCTATTGGCAAAACATAGACATCACATCCGAAGGCCAGCAGGCAGTTTTAGTTTTAATAATATTCTTACACCATATAACTACTTGTTTTACAGGGAGCACTGATGATATTTTTGTATCGCGACGAGCCCAGATTCCATTTGCCATTCCAACTCCTCCAGTGTCTCATGGATATCGATGAAAGTTTGAACAAGTTAAGATGTAAGTGAAGTACAAAATAATGGCGTTAGAGAAATGATACAAAAGCCACAATTTTAACTATTCACAAAATGAATTCAGTAAAGTCAGTATCTGGTGTGAACAAAGATGGCGATAGGAGATAATCCTCTTTCAATTGCCCAACTGCTGGCCAACAAAACGATTTGTCAAAGTATCTCATGTTTAAATTTATGGTAATAAGTCGTGGACATGCAATCGTACACTTCGGAGAAAGTTGACATCTGAAATTCACGGTTTCTTGTGAAAAATACATTCAAGACTCAACCTTTTATGTTTGACATTAGACAGCCACGCTTGCATGGCTCAACGAATGATCGGAAACAAGATTGGAACTGGCGACTCTTCTGGTTATCATTACCTTCGTTCAACTTGCAGGTTGGTTGACATTTTCAGTGTTTCAGTGTTATGTAAAGGCATAAACCGCACCGTTGTGAAAATTGTGCCCTCTACTGCTCATGAAGGACAGTCATGATTGTGAATCTTGTTCAAAAAGAAGCATAAAGTACTAGACAGCATTTTTGCTTTATTTTTCCAGCGAGCGTTACAAAATCTTCCGCGATCTTATGTCCCTCTCCTCCTTCCTGGTGCCACGTGACCGAATCCCACCACTCAACAACCTGATGAAGAGGTCACTCTCGGTCAATGACTGGACAACAGAGTTTGAACTGAAGGTGCCACCACAGCCGGATGCAGATTCCGGTGTACTGAGCAGCGTGTCTAGAATGCTAAGGCGAGTTTCAGGAAGTTCTCAAGGCACAACTGAAGACCTTATTTCGTCATACAGACGCGCTGGGAAACCGGAGAGTACCGTGTAGGGTATGTTGGAAATGGTGGTAGCTGGACACGGTGGAGGGGCCTAAGACTTGGATATTACTGGTCTTTTGTGGTCGGTTTGGTCTGATTTGCTTGCCGCTAGACGGCGTTCGGTACTGTTGCCCCTACAGACTAACCACCCGTGTTACGTAAAGAGGGTGGAGTTTTGACAGTTATCGACTGTACAGTTTTGGATGGAGTATTTTTTTGTTGGGGGAAAAGAAACGGAACATATTGCGTTTACACTACAAAAAGATAACGATTTTATTAAGCAGCTTTCGCTGGTGGTCACTACAGATAGGCTATATACTGCCGCTAGCGGCCGCACCGCCAATACACAACTTGTCTCATAGAATTAGGGCATTCTATACTTTTCCCTCACTTGTTGTGTTTGCAAGATGCAAATTCAAAATCATATTCTTCATATGGCAACTAGATGATGAATTAGGACGGATTATTTGCATCTTAATCTGTACGCTTACAATTTCACAACAAGATTGGTTTTACGGTTGTTTTTTCTGTCCGACATGGCTAGTAAAAGTATTAATTTTGTTACAGCTCTCTAACATCTGGTGGAAAGATTTAACGGTACGTACCGAACAATCACTGGACTTCACATCGGACAAACTTGCTTTTAAGTTCAATCTAAATCGACTGCTTTTTTGCGCCATGACGTTTATGCCCCAGCGTCCAAGGATCCACGGCATTTTGCACAGACCTAATTATTTTTTACATGATGGGTAAAAGTTTGACCTTGGTGGAGTGATTATAAAGTTCCTTACAACAACTTTAATTGTTTTTAGTTACACGGGGTTCATTTTGGTGTCGGTGAATCTGTACGTTTGGTTGAAGTTGACTCTCTTTTCTGTTTAACAAAACTTTTGCAAGTAATTTTTTTTGTTCATGCAATTTTTTAACTACTGTTTGGTTGGTGTTGTGGCGCATTTACATTTAGATTTATGTTGCTGTTATAAGTATGCAAATATCCAAAAGCTAATTTGAAGGAGGCCCCGACTTTTCGCATAGCTGTTTCATAACCTTAAGGTGTGACCTTCTGCTTTTTGCCGCGTCTTAGGTTAAGCTTGTTTTGCTTGGTAAAAGAAACCGCCCTCGCATAAAGTTAAAACGTCATTACGGAACAAGTGTGGTTGGCAAAATGCCGGTAATTGTGAAGCGCTGAGCTAATCGAAGCTGCGCCGCTTAGCTAACCGAAGCTGCGCCGCTTTGCTTTGATTAAAGGTACGAAAATTCATATGCTTTCAATCGCGTGTATGACGTCAGAAGTCACGGCATGTAGATCATACCAATTACTGCGGTAGGGTGTTCTTTTTAATAAAACCGAAAAAAGTTGCTTAAAAAACGCGAGGACCCTGGTGCGAAAATCTTAGTTTGGAACCAGTGCGTTGTAGAATAACAAGCCAATTGCGTGTAACAACCATTGGCGTTAGGGTTGCCAACCGTCCTTTATTTCAAAGGACAATCCTTTATTCAGCTCTATTTGTCCTTGTCCTTTATTGAGATTTAAAATAACACTATTTGTCCTTTATTTTGAAATCGTTTTGATTTGTGGTTAAATTTCTGAACTGAGACTCGAAGGACCAAAACAAACTTAGCGTAATATACAACAAGGCAGTGATGAGGCCCTTCAAAAAATCGAACCGCAATTTGTTATGAAAGAAATCTATGTGAGAAAACTTGTAATAGTAGTGCCAATATTTTATGTCATCATTAGATCGAAATATAAATTTAAAGTGTGTCTGTGATAAAATGTCGATTAAGTTTTTGTGTCCTTTATTGTAGCTCAACAGAGTTGGCAACCCTAATTGGCGTGGAATAACAACGCTCATAGATAGCAGCTTTCGTAGGGCAATTTAGGCCTGTGGATTATAACATGAAAAAATGGGTCAATAATATTTGTTGCTTTTTAGTTTTGTGCCTTTTTGACAGCTTGCTTATGCGCTTCTATTTTGATAATAAACCATANAGGCCCTTCAAAAAATCGAACCGCAATTTGTTATGAAAGAAATCTATGTGAGAAAACTTGTAATAGTAGTGCCAATATTTTATGTCATCATTAGATCGAAATATAAATTTAAAGTGTGTCTGTGATAAAATGTCGATTAAGTTTTTGTGTCCTTTATTGTAGCTCAACAGAGTTGGCAACCCTAATTGGCGTGGAATAACAACGCTCATAGATAGCAGCTTTCGTAGGGCAATTTAGGCCTGTGGATTATAACATGAAAAAATGGGTCAATAATATTTGTTGCTTTTTAGTTTTGTGCCTTTTTGACAGCTTGCTTATGCGCTTCTATTTTGATAATAAACCATCAAAAAAACTGCCAAAAATATTGAAAGCTTGCCTTTGAAATAAAACAGTTATTTTTCGAAGTCGTCCGGCAAAGGTAACCCAGCGGTTAGTACAAACATCTTGCAGCAGTGGGGTTTGTCGTCCAGTGCATGCTCGTGTTCACAGTGCAGCAATATATTAACAGATGCACCAACCTTCTTTCACAAGAGCAAGATCAGGTCAGGAGTTCTTCCATCGAAATAACAAAAAAACTTACCATCAATCAAGCACACCTATTGTTCTTTTTGTAAGCAAATTACAGAAGAGAGGTGAAAAGAATTGAAGATGCAAAACAGTAGATGTAGAGAATGTTAAACTCCACTCTCTACATACATTGTGCTTTGCACAGGCCACAAATCAACTGTGAATCTTTTGTTTTTGTTCAAAACATAAAGCTTCTTCAAATCTCCTTTTATAGGCTGTATCCAAAAGTTTCATGTATTGTTGTCTTGACAACAAAACACAAAAGGTGCACAAACAATCATAACATAAATAGAAATGTTTAAATTTAACAATCTTGTGCTAGTGGGGTGGTTTCAACAAATCTTGTATGGTCGAAATAATTTCTTCGGACGATTTGTTTGCCACTGACATACTGCGTTCCACACCTCTCGCTGAAAAACATACTTCTGCTGTATTAAATACTGTTTTCATTGTTGGGACTTACCTTTTGCCTCAACCTTAAATTTAGGGTTTTACAAAAATAGATGGTTTCAAGACTTACCATATCTGGCATATATTTTGGGCTCCACTTGACTACATTCCCTTATCATTATTGGAAATTTGGGATTAGCTTGTTTGACAGACACATAATTGTTTTCAATAAAGTTTCTGGAAAACGTAAATATGACATTAAGTATAAAATAATTCCGGGTATATTACACACACATATACCTTATTAATAGAAATGTAAATATAATACCTAATGAAAATATATATAAAACGTAAAAACAAAAATGAAAACATTTAGATCATTACACCCAAACGTGAATGTCACATACATATTGGATAGAATATACCAACAAGACCTTGCATTATGCAAGTAAATGTCACACACTCACACACACATGTCCAAAACAATAATTACAAGAAACAAATAGAACATGAGTCAGCTCAACTGAAGTTGCAAGCCAGACTCAAAATTAGTATTGTGTTTTAAGTTTCAATGTAACACTGCTCACAGAAAATCTAAAAAAAATTAACGGAGAAACTAAATTTGGAGCTGTATATGTATATATTTTTACCACTCTGTGTTTGGAATCTGCAAAAAAAACAACCCACGGTTTTTAGTTTTATGGCATTACAAAGCAGACAGACTGCAGACAATAGATTTATACAGAACAACACTCTTAAATTATGTACAAGATAGGAAGTATTTGCTTACCTGATGCCTTGACTGGATGCTGATGTTTGACAAAGATGCAACCGAATTTCCCGCAGATGTTTTGACAAATTCACAAGTTGCTTTGCTGCCATGTTTGATTTGGAGCCACAGTCACAAATGGCTCTAGTAAATTGACATGAAAGCACACTATATCTGCAGCCTGAAATGATAAAGCTTGTTACTCCATTATTGCCTTACACAAGAACAGCAAGAAAACGTAGGCATTCAGTTTTATGGTCTACTGTAGTTACAATAAACATGAAAACAAATGAGGTAACTATAATTCTTACATAATTACTTTTTTTACCCAAATATTTTTGGTAAAAGAAACTGGCAGTAAGGTATTAGCACAACAAAAGTTATTTATTATTCAATC